>LBNU01018050.1:43452-55950 GCA_014162995.1 Artemisia annua | reverse complement strand
TGTTGGGAATTATATTTGAGTTGATAAGACAAAACATATGAAAGATGAAGGACTTAAGAAGACAAAAGAAGAATTCTTCAATTAATGAAGAATGAAACACAAGGGACTTGCTTGGTAAAGAAGTTTTTATTTATTAGTCCCTCGTAGTCTTTTGTAACCCTAATCCTCTAGTATATAAAGAGGACAAGGGACATAGGTTTAGTGTGTGTGTCAAGATGTAGACGTCTAAAAGAGTTCGTTGTGTTCTAGGCATCAAGTTCCTACAACGGATGCCTAGGTTTTGTATTAGTTGTTATTAGAGATGATGATGAAAAACCTTGTTGTCAATAACATATGATGTTCTTATTATTCCGCTGCATGATCATATTGTCTATGTTATTGTTTAACCCTAGTGCTCTAAACGGTCCATGGAGTATAATAAACTTCACAATAGTAGATGTGAGAACAGACACCACATTCATGCTTGTCAGCAAGAACTGCATCTTCTTCTGCCATCTTCTGAAATCAACACCTTCAAACTTTTCCAGCTTGGAAAAGTTAGCAGCCATATGTCTCATAACAGCAGCCATTGATTATCACTAATA
The DNA here is from genome assembly GCA_014162995.1 of Artemisia annua. Classification (NCBI taxonomy): domain Eukaryota; kingdom Viridiplantae; phylum Streptophyta; class Magnoliopsida; order Asterales; family Asteraceae; genus Artemisia; species Artemisia annua. The sequence continues at coordinate 55,366 of LBNU01018050.1, read as the reverse complement.
GTTTCTATTGATTGTTGGTTGCTTAGTGTTTCTGTGTTCCCAGAACAGGGTAAAGATAATCAATGAGTACCGGATATTCACTTGAAATCGTGTTATCACTTTCCAATAGAAACTATTCGACCCTATGCCTGGGTTACACGAATATCTCTATGGGATAAGACCAAGTGATGTTCTTGTTTTAGGCACAAATCAAGAACCTAATCGTATTCAAGGGTTAGGGTTTGTGTTGATCGTATTCATGCAGAATGTTGTGACCTCTATTTATAATAGAGTTTACTCAAACCCTAGCCCATGGAATTATGTATAATTAACGGCCCATTAATTATAACATAATACTTTCCATAATAGTAGGATTCAGTGGTTAAAACGAGCAGTACTTTGAATCAGCAGGATCTAGCAGCAGATTCAACTACTAGCAGCAGAGTCTAGCAGCAGATTCAACTACTAGCAGCAGATTCAGCAGAATCCACTAGCATAACCACAATTGAGTTAGGGTGTTCATGGACCAAATGGGTGTACACTCCGTACCTCCAAACCCATTACTAGGTGTGAACTCATCCCTCAAGTGCACTAAATTTTCCAACATCCTGATCCACTCTCTTCAGTTCCAGTCGCTATTCCAACCATTACTACTTACTGTTTAGTTCAGCAGACTGTTTATCAGCCTCTGGATCTCTTTCAAAAAGACGTGAACCTCAGAAATTCTTTACATATCTAATATCAATATACCTCCAAATAAGAACTGCCTATACAAAGCCATTTTAATTACCTAAGCGTCTTTTAGGCCACCACCGCCATCAAAATCTTTCAACCAGCCCTCATCGAAATAATTCAACCAGACTCAAAAATATAATTTCTAACCCACCGATTAAATTAGAGTATAGGACCACTAATCTTTTGAAGAACCAAGCTCCATTTAATGCTTTTGGTGAACTCTTAACTTATCCGTCAAGTCTACATCAACAGTATTTCCGTATCTTTGAAAAAGATCACGAAAGTGGCGTTTCACAACCATGGGCTGCAGGCAGTCAACCAAACTCGTGGTTATAATTAAGTAGCTAATCATAAATAATCATAATACAGTTCATAGCAATCAACCAAACTCATTCACACATTATTACAAACACTTGGTGTGCCTCATGTAATCGAAGGCAATATTCTCCACGAAATTCATTCATCGTTCTTTATGAACCCGTTAAGACCTAAAACGCAAACAAAGTAGACAAATAAAATAACTAAAGAATCAATGAAAGTATGATATGACGGATCATACCTTTTTTTTTTTTTTTTATGTAGGTAAAACTTACAATCCTTACAATCGTAAGAAAGTTGAGTCTCTGCATCAGACAAACACAAACGACATACGTTTCGGAACTTGGCGTATGTTTACGAAGTAAATGATTTGGATGGGATTTATGTGTGATATATTCAGGTGTGAATGCGCAACAAACTTCAACTTCGTAGCTACTTCCAGAAATCACTGTAAACAAATCCACTGCAAAATAATTCACAACGTAAACAACGAAACACACCCAGATTAGCAAAAGGGACCGGTGGCAATAGTTTTAAGGTACGTGTGCCTGTACTAGTGTTCATCTTAATTTCAGTAGGCAGCCGGGTGCACCACAGATGGAGAATAAAGTTGCATCCCTCATCAGAAGCTGTACATTTGTAAAACGGCATATTCGTGATTGGTCTTATGCATGCATTGCATAAAACTTCAACCATTTTCATTGAATCATGACTGGATGGTGTTGTTATTCTTGAAGAGGTAGGTGTTGCTGTAATATCATTACAGCATGGAGTATCTACAAGAGTTAATGGGTGTTGATGAAAAGGATGTGTTAGTTTGGTTTCGAAGGGCCTTGATCCACTTTCTCCATAAAAGTGTTTAATCGCAGCAGTTTGATCGGGGAATGGGAGATGGAGAAGATGAGGATGGTCAGAATCTCTATAATTTTTGGAAACTGTACTAGTACCTGCAGGACCATATTTCACACATACAATCACTAAGTTATTAAGGGGCAATTACATAATTAGTTAATTACATATACCCACTACCATAGTTATTAGTGACAGATAAGAAAAAGTGTCTCTAAAAGTACCAAAAGTGTCAAACTATTGAGTGTATATATTCTTTGCGTTTGAGACACATATTTTCCACAAAAGTGTCATTAAATGTCACAATTTTAATTATTTACTCACACTTTTTAAAAGCGTCACTAGAAAATTAGATTTATTGACACTTCTTTGTAACACTAAAGCCTCTAAATGCAATATACTACAAACTTAGATTTAGTGACGGCTTGTACGTACCTGCTTGTTTCCAGCGGATGACAATATCGTATGATGCTTTTTCTGATGTAGTTGCGCAATCCGTGTGCACATAATATCGACATTTCTCACATTTATAAATCCATAGATTCTCATCAAATTGCAGGTCACATACCTTACACCTTGGATGAAATTTAGCTTTTTGATCATCTCTTGGAAATGAATATGCAAGTGTGAGCGGGTGAGTATGAATGAAATTGTTCTGTCTAAAATTTTGTATTAACAACTTTTTACGGAGGAAAACACAATCTCTATGGGCGAAAAAATGGAAACAAGTGGTACACTGATAAAAGTTTCCTTGGTGTTTGTTGCCACATGCATGGCAATTTGACAAAATATCCATAGGGATGGACATTATGGGGTGTTGATGGCTAGGGTGATAGATAATGTGGTTTTGTACACCATTTTTGGCACATCCTAAACCAATAAAAGTATCACAGTGAATACAACGATAATTTAGGTACTCGTAGTCATGCTTGCGTGTGCAAACTTGACATATGCACCATTTATCTTCTAGCACGTGACAGAGTATAAGAGCATGATCACGATGAGATTCGTGTCTTAGCGTTGTGGAAAGCTCTGCACATAATTTATGAAGTGAGTAGTGACATTGATCACACGCATAGTAATACCTATGATAGAAGTTGATTTCTTGACCACAACGTCCGCATGGACATCGAAAGTCTTGTTTCATAATCAACTCCTCCTCATCGTCGTATACTACTTCATCGCGTGGATATTTTGGATTTAAATCTATAAGTGTCAATGGATGTTCATGTTGTAACACTTCCATTTCAACAAATTGATTTTAAATTGAGGAAGTTATTTGATCGAAATGAAATAGAATATAACAATGGCTTATAGAAAAGATGATAACCTGAAATCGATGTATAAAGTTCATTATATAAGATTTTTTTAATGATATATTCTTTTCATTTTCTCTAATAATCCAAAGAGTAAATGATACGCATACATTTTGAATATAGATTGCCCGATTGGCATGTCCATAAAGAAAAATACCCCCTCCGTCCTAAAATTATTGTCCCCCGACAATAAACACACAGTTTAAGAAAAACATAATTATTATTGCTTTTTCTTTCTTACTTTTGTCAGAATGACAATTTGACCCTCAAGTAATTAATTAATGTCTTCTTTAAAGTGTGTAATAATAAATTCAAGCAATGATATTATGGTAAACTCGGTCAAACTTCCCTATCTATATTTAATAGTGGACAATTAAATTTAGACATTCCAAAAAAAAAACGTAGACCATAATTTTAGGACGGAGGGAGTATATACTTTGATAAACAAAAATGTAATTCTTCTTTGAATATTATTTTCTTCCTTATGTACTTTAATTTATCTCTTACTCTTTATTTTGTGCTTTGAATTTTCAAGGCAAGTATATAGCAAACCTTTAACTTTAGCATCAATCAATTTACTTTACTCTATAACACTCATATTCCTCATAAAGAGAAAAAACACTACAACAAATTAATATTTGCATGCGTGTACTTTTTCTATACAATTAAGTAGATAACCTTGTGTTAACAATTGGAGAGCTCAATTTCTTACACCATGGACACTCTTTGGCAGTTATACTAAATATGGAAATCACAATCTCTATATAACAGGTGTTAAACTCCCATTATTCATGCATTAAACTCATAGGCTTGCTTCGCTAAATTTTCCCTTTCTTTTATATCCGATGATTCGATTATACGTATATATTATTATGAATAAATGAGTTTGTTGATTTGGCTAAAACTGTTATTATTTGTTTTAATTAACTACCCAAGAAATGGGAAAATTCACTTACATGGTATGAACTCTAGTTAGGCACATTAAGCTTGTTATTTTATGCAATAGTTAGGATCCTTAGATTCAACAATAGTGGTTATGTGATATGTGGAAACTCCTCCTCATCATCGTATACTACGTACTTCACCGCATGGATATTCTCGATTTAGATTTATAAGTGTCAATGGATGTTCATGTTGTAACACTTTCATTTTCAAAATTTTGATTTTAAATTGAGGATTTTTTTATTTTTTATTTATTTATTTATTTATTTTATTATTTTTTTTAACAATAGCCAACAGAAAATATGATAACCTAAAATCGAGATGTAAGTACATTATATAAGGATTTTTTTAATGATATATTCTTTCCTTTTCTCTAAGAATCCATAGAGTAAAAGATACGCATGTATTTCGAATATAGATCGGTCGATTGGCANACGATTAAGTAGATAACCTTGTGTTAACAATTGGAGAGCTCAATTTCTTACACCATGGACACTCTTTTGCAGTTATACTAAATATGGAAATCACAATCTCTATATAACAGGTGTTAAACTCCCATTATTCATGCATTAAACTCATAGGCTTGCTTCGCTAAATTTTCCCTTTCTTTTATATCCGATGATTCGATTATACGTATATATTATTATGAATAAATGAGTTTGTTGATTTGGCTAAAACTGTTATTATTTGTTTTAATTAACTACCCAAGTAATGGGAAAATTCACTTACATGGTATGAACTCTAGTTAGGCACATTAAGCTTGTTATTTTCTGCAATAGTTAGGATCCTTAGATTCAACAATAGTGGTTATGTGATATGTGGAAACTCCTCCTCATCATCGTATACTACGTACTTCACCGCATGGATATTCTCGATTTAGATTTATAAGTGTCAATGGATGTTCATGTTGTAACACTTTCATTTTCAAAATTTTGATTTTAAATTGAGGATTTTTTTATTTTTTATTTATTTATTTTATTATTTTTCTTAATAATAGCCAACAGAAAATATGACAACCTAAAATCGAGATGTAAGTACATTATATAAGGATTTTTTTAATGATATATTCTTTCATTTTCTCTAAGAATCCATAGAGTAAAAGATACGCATGTATTTCGAATATAGATCGGTCGATTGGCATGTTCATAAAGAAAAAGATATACCTTGATAAACAAAAATGTAATTCTTCTTTGAACATTCTTTTCTTTCTTATTCAGTTTAATTTATCTCTTGCTCTTATTTTGTGCTTCAAATTTTCAAGGCAAGTATAGCAAGTCTTTTACTTTAGCATCAATTAATTTACTTTATTCTATAACACTCATATTCCGCAATAAGAGAAACACTACAACAAATTAATATTCGCATTCGTGTAGTTTTTATATATGATTAAGTAGATAATTAACCTTATGTTTACGATTGGAGAGATCAATTTCTTACACCCTGGACATTGTTTCGCAGTTATACTAAACAAGGTGGTTGCACCTGCACGTTGCGACGGTTTTTTTTGCTTCTAGTTTTTATGTTGTCTGAGTTTGGTGCATAAATTGTGTGTGGAAATCCTTTTCTATTTAAGAAACCCTTTTACGTACTGGTTTTAGGTTCCTGTCCTCTGTGCAGCGGCAGGCGTGAACGGGCCAAACACAAATTCCTTTGATTTCGTTTAGGCTGATGCAACATAGTAATGGTTTCATCATATTCGAACTTCACGTTGCCAATATTTCTATGCATTGCCACAGTTAGGCACTTAGGCCTTTTGAACTTCAATCTGAAGAAGATTTTGTACTTTGCAATATGTGTTCCAAAAGCTTTCCTTTTTAAGTTGCTTGTATCTAAAGCTAGTGAATTAACATTTGTAAACCCTCTTTGTCAATTGAAAATGTCTTGATCTGTGAGACCAGTGGTGTTTGTCCTTCTGTTCTTAAAAGCAATGATGGTAAATAGATCAATGTTGAATATAATTAAATGCCAAAAATATCTTCTTGAGTAGGAACTTTTTTTAATACTATATTTTTTGGCAACGCATCATTATGATGACTATTGGTACTTAAATATATCCTTCTCAACCATATGTATGTTGGTTTCCCGTTCTCAACCATCTGAACGTTGGTTTCCGGCCCATTCTCAGATGACGTATCTATAATGTACAGGACTACAGGCAGAGAGCTCACTTCCAATGATGGCTCTGTTGATTGTAGCTTTTTAGGACTTGCAACACCTATGGAACCCAACACAGCGAGATTTTCCCCGTCCTACTTTGTGTTCCACTCCATATCTGGAAAAAAAATTAGTTCAATTTGGAAATTGCCATTACAAAATATAGTACGCAATTTTTTCTGATGGACTGCTCTGCAAGTATAAATGGCCAAATTTTCAACAATATAAAGTTATACATATACATAAAAAGGAAACTATTATTTATTTACAGTAAACATGGTAAATTGTCAAACATTCAGAAGCATTATTCATTGTATAAAATGATTAACTGCAGATACTAACAAACCACTTTAGGACGCTTTTCGCTTTAGGCAGTGTATCATTTCATCCAAAATAACTACATGCTTCAGATTCCATCATAGTATTGCCTTAAACGTAAGGAAAAAGTACATTGACTAAACCAAATCTACATCGCGTCGAAAGTTAAAACTGATTATTTCCATCTTCTGCACTTTGACCATAAATCTAACACATTATCAACCCACCAATCTTAACAGTAGATCCTAAAGACTTAAAGCAAAATACAAATGGTAAAACCGAGCAAAGCATATGGAGACCGGTCGCAAAAGACGTATGTTTGAGCCACACTTAGTTTTAAGAAATAAAATAGGCTGTTAGGGATTAATAAGCAAAACTGTTTGAGCTGTTTATAGGGGTTGTTTGGGACTACTAAATATTAAGGGTTTGTTTCCAATTGGTTAATAAAGCTTCTTATAGTGGTTGTTATAAATTCTCTACTGCTTGATGATGGCATTACCCATCAACCTACATGATATGACACTTGGGGAATTAATTGTAGGATAGTCACTAATCTATACAAAGGACAAAATATAGACTGATTAATGTACCCATTAGACAACCTAAAACCACATTACAAAAAAGATGTATCAAAAATCTTATGTAACTTTTCGCATTTGAGTCGTTAAGCATCTGCCTACATGTACATTCTTAAAATTTTGTTCTGCATCAATACTCTAAGAACAAAAACTATTTATGATCTAGTCCTAGTGATTGTTATGTCCATAAATCATTAACCAAATAAGTTACCTACTAACAATGAAAATACAGCTTGTTTGACACATTATAAAGTTTTGCATCAGAAGAAAATGTATATGAGAATCAATTTTTTTTTTTTCTTTCAAAACTATTTTAAGTCTCTCTACCGATGGAAAAAACGGAAGGTGTGGAATAGGTAAAAGGCCCAACAGGGTTGGGGTAAGATGGGTAAATATTGAACGGGTGCCGGGTTGGGTCAATCAGCGGGCATTTGTTTAATCCCATTTGGTAATTTTATAAATATCTATTTCTTTGTAGCGTTACCCTTTAACCATTTAAACAACCAAATTCAGCATATTTATATGTAGATTGGTCAAAATACCACCTCACACACAAATGATACAAAAGTGCGATAACGTGTCGTCCACTTATGCGCCGAATTATGTATTAATGTTGTACTCTGGCCAGCCATAATATGGTCTTTTGCACCCATCTGAACAAAGATACGATCAACCGGAGACATCTTAAAGCTCTCTGCTCCTAAAGAAAACCTGAAATGTGTGTGTGTGAAAGTGTCAGCCTGTTTTTTGAAAAGACAGTGATGTAAATGGATAATCTATTTTAAAAAATGCAAGCCCAAACACCCCTATTATCTACATTATGAAAATTTGAAACAGAAAGTTTGAATGATAGAATTTAGCTTATAATACTTGATACTCTTGACTCTTAACGGTGAAAGAAGCCAGTCTCTAACCTGAAATGCATGTAGGCTCAAAGTCACGAACACTGAATCGACTTTAGTTTAAGTTGCACACTGTAAATACTTGTAACAGTTCTAATTTATGCATATTTTCAAGAGCTTAACACCCCAAATAAGTGAAACATCTATATGTGGTGTTTTCTTTGCAATTTGACTTAAGCGTCAAAGAGCCAAAGATGATATTCAAGAGTTAAGTTTCCGATACACGAAAATAGAATACATTGAAAGGAACATTTACCTGCAATCATTCTTTGCTATTAACACTCACAGTAGATGGCACGTATTGAATACGGTTTCCAGCTGGACTAAAGGTACCGTGCCTTTGTTGGTATTGTTTTACCAGAGACGTTTTCCACAACATGAACATTAGCATCAAGTACGTTGCCAACATTATAAGGAACACTTCCTTTAACGCACCGTTTCTTGTGCAGGCGAACAGAATTGATAGACTCATACTCCATCGCCAATTGATTGTTACGAACCACATGTTACTTTCTTTTAACATTCTCTGTTGCATGTATACCGGTGCCATCGGTGTTATTCAAACTTGCTGCCGCGTCATGGCTACTGCCTGCAACATATGTGGAATAGCAACAATAAAAAGAGCATAAGATATATTTAAAACCAAACCATGAAGGAAAGAGTAAACTCACGTGCACATATATTGGTCTGAGTGTCATTAGTAACAAAACCCAGGTGCGTAAAACACATACCAATTTCATTCTACTATCAAAAAACAGACAGATCAGGTTAAATTATTCAGCAGTGGTTTGGTTCAGGTGTGCAAATATAGCATCTTAAAAAATGGCATAAGAACCTGCCATGGCTGCAAACTCACCAAATCGGTAAGATTTCCCCTGCCAAGATACAGGTCTAGTATCACCCGTTTTCCGGTAAGCTTTTTTACTTGGCTTGGCTTATCAACAGTTCTAGCTCCTCTCCACATGCCCACTTTCACCCAATAAGAGAAAACCGGAAACTGAAATTAACCAATATCAGCAAGGCAAGCATCAGTAAACGGTCGAAAACATCAGCAAACGTGCGTGAATATCAAACCTACTAGTTTGCCCCTCCAAGACACGTACAATCATAGCTTTAATCAAATCTGCTCAGATTCATTGCAGCCTCTTATAACTAATATCACCATTATTCTCATCTCATAAAAACAATACTACAAAAGTGTGTGGCATTTGCTTCCCTGCAAACAAAAGAAATACAAATATGACTGTTACGGCACTTTTATTGATAACGAAGCATAAACAACAAAAGCACGCGAAACTACTTTAGCAAAAGCACGCAACACTACTTTATATGTATAAGAAAAAAAATGGACTTAAAAAGTGTAAGGGATTGCTTATCAGTGTATTTTAGAGCAACTAAAATACTGATTGTCCAACTGTCTAATACCTGAAAATTCGAAAACATTTTTCCGATATCAAAATAAGACCATAACCCTGATAAATAACCGAACTCAAACAACTGATTAATAACCTGCAACTAACTTTGGGTACTATTTGGTCAATGTAAAATTATAACTCATATTATAATTTCGTGGTTATATATGACTGTAGTAACCTGCAGTTGAGTTTTTTCGTGTGCTCAAAAGTTCATTCCTGCTGCTGCAAGGGCGCCAGGACCTGGTCATCCTAAGGAAATTATAATATGAGTTAGGCTCCAACTAAAATTTGGGTACTATTTGGTCAATGTAAAAGTACATCACATGAAAACAATTCACATTGTTCAGGGTCATTGCATTTAGGCCTTTGTTGTTCATTTTCAATCTACAGTCGCATTTTCACCTTAATTGTTGTTCAAACTCAGTATTTTTCTAAATCGGAAACCGTTAAAATTTACATTAACGTTAACAATCACCAATTTCATCTTAAGCTTAATTACTGTATTTAAACTTAAGCTCTGCCATCATACACCAATTTCATCATAATAATGACCCTCCATCAAAATTTAAGCCACTGCTGGCTAAGAAAACATGTATTATAAATGATCCAGACTTCTAAATAGTTCTAATGCAACTATACTATTCCTTATCTAAGATGATGATGTTTCTGTAAGTAGATGGACAGTTTTCAGTGTTCCGATGGTTAATGCAGATAAAGTAACTATTTTTCTTACTTTCGCACATGTTGATGCTCTAACTTTTTAAAATATACATAAGATTTTCTGTTTTTAAACGATAATACTATATAATTAAATTTTTCTGGAAAAACCCTTGCACGCACGGGGTTTTGACATATATTATACTTAATTTAGATATCACGCATGAATTCTTGACATGTTGTGGTTTTTTTTTTTAAAGGTTTATAAATACTGATCTTTTTATTTATATTTGTTTCTCATATCATTACTTAAACTTTAAATAATAAAACAACGAATACTTAACACAAGTCGTTGCACTATAACCAAATTCTAAATAGTTAATTACTAAATAATATTTTATAAGAGTCGTTGATATTAAATTTAAGGATTAGTCACACTCACACAAATATGTGCTAAAGTTTCGGCTTTCACATGTAACGGGTTAAGCAAATTAATCAAGATAAAAATCCTATAGAGTAAAGACCTTAACCTCCACTATATGTTTTATTAGAAGTTGCATCCATTAGTAGCTTTGTATACTTCCACATAGTAGCAAAGTAACTTTTTCCCAGCCTGTCATTATGATTGTGATAAGTTTAAGAGCTTGGATCGAGCATGATCTAAGTTAGCCATTGATGAACTTAGAAGAGTATATCAATCAAATAGACAGTAAGAAGATAAAATTTTTTGTCTTAAATTACCTGTACTGCAAATTATTATCAAAGTATGACATATGTCAGATTACCTGGAAGTTATTGACAAATATATCAGAGAAAGAAATTTAACGTAAGTGAATTCATAAGAATAAAAAGAGTAGTAAAAAGGCTCACTATCATTCACATGACATAAGCAAAATGCAATTAGGACGGCCCAAAACCTCAGCGCACTGAAAAAGAAGAAAATAGATGAGATGGCTTCAGTTTCTTAATGAGCTGATAACAACTCCTTGATTTACTAAATTAACTAAAGCACTAGCTAACTGCATAAGGATGATAAGTATAGTTGTAAACATGGGCTCCTTTAATTATTAGGGAATCAAATTTTAGCAAATTGAACCTCCTTTACTTATGGGTCAAACGGGTTGAATGTCAAATGAATGTTTGCAAACATATTGAACTTCCTAAATTGTTTTATTGTAAATTATAGCCAAATACGAATCATTAAAGTGATGGCTAAAGGGTATTGTCCAATTTCACCTTATGACTGATAGGAATACCTAGTTGCAAGTGTGTTTATTCATCTTTGTAGTAGTAAAGCGGGCTACAATTTATCATACCATGACACATATATAAAACCTTACGACTAAGATTATTTTGCATTCTTCAATATATGAGGCAACATAGAAAATTGGAATCGAACGTCATTTTCCAGTTTAAACTTAATGTCTTCCCAATTATAGTACTTATTTTGATATGTAATCTAACGAATATAGCATTTAATAAAAAGTAAATAGTATATAGCTCAGCAACAAATAAATTTGCAAATGGCGCTAAGTAGTTCATAAGCTTCAAAGTTTTAGTCGCAGGAGTATCTCAACGCTAAGGTTTCTATGGAATCATTAGCAGTTTACAAAGTAGTTCGAATTGACCTATGAAAAAGGAATAAAGTATAAACCTATACATATAGTGTAAGCTTTAAGCTTTTAATAGGTCGAACACAAAAATAAAATTACTTGGAAGATAATGGGTCTAAATTAATATGAAGGAAGCTT
>LBNU01018050.1:23406-34740 GCA_014162995.1 Artemisia annua | reverse complement strand
TTAAGGCGATCACCACCCGAAGTGGAGTTTCATATAAAGGACCCACGACCCCTGCTACCTCTTCTTCTCTTCCTCCACAGGTAGCGGAACGTGAACCTGAGGTTACCACGGACACGGTACTTCCTACTAATAACGGAGATACCGATGACGTCCACCCTCAAGTTGTCCCGATCCCGAAACCCAAATCCAAACCTGGAGTTGTTTTGAACCTCCAGTTGATCCCGTTGAAAAACAAAACCCCAAACCCTCAATTCCTTATCCATCACGTTTACAAGATCAAAAGCTCCGCGAAAAAGCTAGTCACCAACTGGACAAATTTTTCCAAATTTTCAAAGAATTACATTTTGACATAAGCTTCGCGGATGCTCTTCTTCTGATGCCCAAGTTTGCATCAACGATCAAAAATCTGTTAAATAACAAGGAAAAACTCTTCGAGATGGCAAAAACTCCATTAAACGAGAACTACTCTTCAGTTTTGTTGAAACAGCTTCCCAAAAAGCTGGGAGATCCCGGGAAATTCCTCATACCTTGCATTTTCCCGGGGATGGTTGAATGCTATTGTAACACCCCAACCCGAGGAGGGCTAAAGTGTAACATTATGGAGTCAAATCAGAACACAAGCGAAACGGAGATACATTTCCAATACAAAGTATACAAAGGTTACAAGGGAAAAAGAAGACTAAACAAAATACAAAAGGGCAACAACAAAACTAAGTCCAAAACAAGTCTACTTCTAAGCGTCTCTAAGTCCAGCAAATGTCTAACAGGGTGAAGTCTTCTAAGCCCAAAACAAAGCCTTCGTCCATAACCCAGCTTCCTACTAAACCTGCCGCATGAAAAAAGAAATGCGGCTGAGCTTAAAAAGCCCAGTGAACAGATATATACCGACTATAACGAAGCAAGATAAGGAAAAAGATCATCAGGGTGCATTGGCAAAACAAAGGATAATAAGATGATAAGATAAGACAAAAGTAGTTACTTATATTAGACATTCTACCACGAGCAAACAAACAAAACAAAGTCTTCAGCATAGAACTGAGTGAGGAAGCTCCCAAGATTTAAGGCGTGTTTTGCACACAGCAACAGTACCAAACCAGATGTATGAGCAATCATAGTAACCATGGAGGATCACCTCCCAAGAATGGAAAGGCGTGAGTTGCACCAGCACCAGTCCACCAAACAAAGTGTATACGAATCAAATCAAACAATCAAATAGGAGCCCATACCCCACCCAAGACCAAATTGCAGATAAAAAAGGACGGTGGTGAACATCACTCGACAACTGGAGTATAGAATGGGTGCATCAATGCACGGTCATGTACCTTCATGATAGGCAACAAAATGCTCGGGTATAATACTGAGGGTAAAGGCAAATCAATTAAACAAAGTCTAGGTAATCAAAAATACAAACCAACGGTGCAGCAAGGTTTCGGTCAAAGGTTCCAGATTTCAAAACAAGTTAAGGCAAAAGGTCAATATCAAAGGATTAATATCAAGGGTCAAATATCAAGGATCATTATCGAGGTCAATATCAAAGTATCATTATCAAAGGTCAACCCATATCAAAGGATCATCCAAGTGAATACGCGAACGGATCAAAATGGAAGGTTCAACAGCCAGGATTCCATCCACAGAGGTTCACATCCCAAGCTCCAAAGTCCATAGTTCAACAAATCATAGAAAAGGGTCATAATGAGTTTAAACTCAACAGTTCAAATAGCAGATCCCATTACTTGTTACAAAAGGCTCGTAGTAAATTCAACTTAAGACAGGTTTATAAAACAAGCTCATTTAAACAATCTCCAAAGAGACTAATTATAAAATGATCTTTAGATAAGAGTTCTATGAATGTTTCTCAAAGTTGCTTATGAATTATATAATCCCATAGATAAGATTCTTAAATATATTAAAATGCCGTTAGTAAAAGGTTCTCCTTTAAATGTTCCATAGTCATCAAAAGAAAAGAAAATTCACTCCGTTAAATATCCCAAAGGGTATCCAAAGTCCACAAAGGTCAAAGGTTGAGGTCCACAATAAGTTATCAAAGGGTCATAAGAGTATCAAACGAATAACAATAGATCGCAAATACCGGTGAAGCACATCAATCATAGGGCCAAGTACGAAGAATCATAATCAAGATCAAACGGAATCATAGTACGAAACAAATCAAAGACAAAGTCAAGAGAGAGGAACTGCACTCTACTGAAAGATATGGAATATCTGTACCTTATTCAAAGTAAACAAACAGGATAGAAAGGTCACACAAGATGTGTCACGGATCACTCCCGCTTCACAGAACCTATACGAATTAAATACCAGGTATTACTTTAAGGCCAATTGAATTAGGTTACTCATTTTAGTATACTTTCCTTTTTTTAGTAACTTGTCAATTATAGTAACCTTCTATATTTAGCCGCTTTCCCAAATTAGTAGTTTCATACTTAAAGATTATAATTGACAATTAAATAAATTTAAGGTTTAAAATGACCAATATAAAATGTAGGGTTAATTATGTCAAATTAATAAAGTTTAGGACCATAAACGTAAATTACAAAAATTAAATATTAAAAGTCAAATAAATTATCTTAAACTTTATTTTAATAAATTAATATTAAGATAATAATTTTGGACCCCGTCATTATAATTTATATAATTTACTAACGTACCCACGATATTAATATTTATGCCGCGACGACCCAAGATTATTCATATAGTCGAATACTTATGCACTTGTTTAGTCAATTAGGATATAATCCTATTCTCATCCTTATATGTGTTGTAGGTATGTTTTAATGTGGACTTGTATATAAATTTTAATATATGATTCATATCCGATTTACGCTAGTTACTAGAGACAGGTTTACATATGTTCATGGTGTTTAAGATATATAATTACTCACATAAACATAGTGCCCTATACCCATGCACACACATTTATATATATTACAAGTCCAAAGCAGATTTCACATTTGCATATTCACGTTAACATGCATGCTCACTCTTCATTTTAACAAAACAATATCTCGTATAACGATGAGCTTTTTGTTTATCTGTTTAAATCCATTCAAACTATAAACATCCATGTTTTCTTTTGACCCAAATTCGATCAAGTGTATGATTTGTGATACGTTTATTATCTCGAGTCAAAACAATTGAATGATCGTGACCAGCCCGAAACGACTACACCAGTTTATTTATAAGTCGATTAAATATCAAGAATTCATTATTTTATGTGGACTCATGATTTTATGTATGATGTTGATTAATGAGCCAAACCGAAAACAAAAGGACATGATCGAATCAGGAATAGTAAAACAAGAATTGAACCAGGTTGAGAAGTGGCGTTACCCTAGTAGTCATGACTCACGAACAAAACAACACGATCGAGCACCAGCAATATAACTAGTCGAACCAGGCCTTTCTCCAGCCGAACAGAAATCATACCCGCGTTACCCTTCCTTTCGAATGAACAAACCCACGTACAAAAACTCTAGTCGCACCATGATCAGGCTTCCATAACGAGTCACAAACAATCTCCTTTGTACCTTCTTTGGTCGAAAAGAAAGCATGCAGCATCCGTCATTTCTTTTTTTTTCTTTTTTTTTTTAAAGTTTTTTAGGTCTTTGGGTTTTTGTTTTTGGATTTTCTGTTTTGTCAAATAGGTGTGTTGTGATAAACTCGGCTGTTAAGAGGGAATCAAGGGGAGATAATTTGGTAAACTCCCGTGATTTTTGGGTGAGTAGAAATTCGGTCAAATGGAACAAGAATGGGGAGAGTAAATGGGGTAACAAATCGTAATTTGTGGAATCAGTTATAAGACTAAATAACTTCCGAATAACTTCATGCACCTAGTCTAATATTTGAATCTTGTATTTTGTGCAAAATTTTAAAATGAAATTCGGCCCTAGGACAACATAGAAAACGTGTGATGCGTTTTTCCATATGTACAAGTCATATAAAATTTTACTTATCATAAGTTTAATTTTATTCGAATAAACGTTGGTGGTTCAAATATTAACGAACTTACATACTTAGGTTATAATCATCAAAGTTTAAAATTATAGGGGTATTTTGGGTATTTTAGATGTTCAAAATTTCTGGGTTTTACAGCTATGCCTTGGCCGATCTTGGTGCAAGCATCAACCGGATGCCTCACTCAGTCTGGAAGAAACTTTCTCTTCCAGCACTTACTCATACCTGCATGACTCTCGAGCTTGCAGATCGCTCTATATCTCGTCCCGTCGGTATTGCTGAGGATGTGTTCGTGAATGTAGGAAAGTTCCATTTTCCGGCAGATTTCGTGATTGTTGACTTCGATGCAGACCCGAGGGTTCCTCTCATTTTAGGGAGGGGATTCCTAAGAACGGGCCGAGCTTTGATCGATGTCTTTGATGAAGAAATCACACTGCGTGTTGGTAATGAAGCCATCACATTCAATCTTGATCAGACTTCGAGATACTCTTCCAACTATGACTCCGCAGAAATTAACAGAATCGATGTCATCGATATTGCTTCGGAAGAGTATTCTCAGGAAATTCTTGGTTTCACTAATAATTCTTCGAGTGGCAATCCCACTCCCTCTTCTCAACCTATCATTGCTAATTCTTCTCCTTCCCTAACTCCGTTTGAGGGAAGTGACTTCATCTTAGAGGAAATAGAGGCNACGTGTGATGCGTTTTTCCATATGTACAAGTCATATAAAATTTTACTTATCATAAGTTTAATTTTATTCGAATAAACGTTGGTGGTTCAAATATTAACGAACTTACATACTTAGGTTATAATTATCAAAGTTTAAAATTATAGGGGTATTTTGGGTATTTTAGATGTTCAAAATTTCCGGGTTTTACAATTCTTCCCCTCTAAAAAGGAAAATTTTGTCCTCAAAAATTGAAAGGAAAATGAAACGGAAACACAACTGATTGTGAACGGAAATGTGGATGACTTGTTTTTTCATGACTCTATCTTGTTGATCAAAATAGCTTCAGTTTCCTCAGAAAAGGTATATCATACTGAATCCAAATTAACAGAATAATATATCAAACGTAACAGATGATAATTGTATCCCCTTAGAAGATACACGAGGAAAACGTAGGATTTAACGGATATTTCATCCATGGAGTAGAAATAGTTAATCAGATGAGAACGTATCGAATTGTAGAAACATGAGTGTGATAATTACGTTTAACTCTTTAGATTCTCACATAGTCTTGTCTTCAATATTACCTTTCAAAGGTATTCTCATAAGCAACAGATCTTGTTCCTCAAAATCCAAAATCTCATATCTTAACTCACAGCAGATCATAATGAAACAGATTCAACGAATGTGAAATGGACATATAGCAAAACATAGGTGTACTCCTTCATAGTAACCGCTTGAATCCATTCTGACAGAAAACGGATTGTTGGATAACATCAAATGGCAGAAAGCTCTACAACAGAACCTAAGATTCTCATCAAAACATAGAAGTCAAACAATCGCGTGCCGAGAATTCAAACGTATCAAAATGCACAGCGATAAGGCAGATCAAACGTACAGATCGAAAGGATCCTAAAGTCTCACTATTCGCAGATCGTCGCAAACGAAAACAACATCTACGTCTCCACTAAGGCACTTCTCAAGACATCCTATGAACACAACAAGTGCACGTTATATGATGTAAGTATTATCACGCTGGCCAGACGTCATAATACTAGCATCATATAAATATGCCCTCATGATGATCATACTTTATCTCAATCAGTGAAACAAATCCACTAATCCACCTAACAAACCAACTAACTCCTGGGTTATCCCTATTCAAAGATCAATTAACAAAACGATGCCGGCAAAACACATGAACTCGAAAAGACTTAACAAAATCAATCAACCATCATCAAAAGGAAACAGGTCGCCAAGGCATTAATCCCTTCATCGTAAAGTTCGCTTCAAGAATTCATCCATTTAAAATCTCCTTATGTCCGAGTAGTCAGTCTTCGTCCTTCTTCCAATCTGAGAGTGAAACGGAATCATTAACTCGAGTTTGGTTCCTCAAGCCTTCTGTGGTTTCTTCTTGGAATGTGAATCTCCGGCACGATCTTCAATCTCTTACATCATCCAGTCTGCTTCCACTCTCAATTCATCTTAGTACAACCAAGATGAATAGGGAAGTGAGACTGTATGCTCTTCATCAGATCCAGGTTCGCCGTCTTGACCAGGTTCCTGTGCTCTGCTCGTCCACTCTTCCATCTTGCGAGGAATGTCATCAACTCTCCAGGGTAGTCACCGCTGTCTGTCATCTTCAGGTTCTATCCAGCTCCATCCTCTGGTGGGAAACTTGGTGGTTCAACAAGAATCATATCCGAAAACTCAGGGTGCCAAAATAATTCTTGATATGAGGTTCGTTTCTTCGGTGGACAAATAGGTGCAAGAGAAGTTCGTAACCGCGAAAGTAACGCACGAGTCTCCAGAGCAATAATGATATCAAAAGTTTAACGGTCGGAAATCATGATAGGGAGTTTCAAAATAGTTCAAAACACCAAAGGTGAGACATAGTAGAACCGTCGTCAGTATCTTGAATGTTTAAGCAGCCAATTCCATATCAGAATCAAATCGAAGTTGACCTTCCAAAGAAAGGCATATTAACATAACAGATTTTATCGTTCCAAAGGAAAGAAACATTCTTATACCCATGGTTAATTACCACAAGACTCCTCATGGAAACAAAGATGTATAAAGCAAAATCAAATAACTTCGGAAAGTTTACAGATGATTACCAAAAACAAGAGACGATCATAGCATGCATCAAATGCTCATCACCATGCCCGAAGAGGTATAAAAACAGATTAACAAACAGATCAGAGATCAAAGATAGCATCAAAATAGTGTTATTCATTACCATACAATCTTAAATGCCTTCAAACTTACTAGTGGGAAAAACTTAGGTGGTGAAAAAAATTTATAACTCCAAAAAGGATGATTCCATAAGGCACAGCTATACGTAAGGCACGAATCAGAGTAATGCGGAAGCAAAGATACATAAGAAATCTCTTAAAGTCTACCCATTCCTTACGGGTCAAAACTTAAGTCCATATAGGGGGTTCCTAAAGCAAGTTCTCAAAGCGGTTTCCTAGGTTCCTACAGTGGAAGCCTAATGGTCCAAAACTCACAGGTCATAGCCTAAGCTCTACGGATGTTGCATCCGCCGATCCAAACCTGGCTCTGATACCATAATTGTAACACCCCAACCCGAGGAGGGCTAAAGTGTAACATTATGGAGTCAAATCAGAACACAAGCGAAATGGAGATTGGATATAATTGTTTCATCAAATGTAACAACTAGGTTTATTGGATTATCATCAAATAACACCACTGTGGACATTTGATCAGTTATATGAGTAGATAACATAGAATCAGATTGAACAGCTTGTGCAATGTCTGAGATAGAGTTAGATGGAGAACCACTGTTATGTATCAGGCATGGATAAGAATCATTTGCTTGATACAGAGCATTAGTGTCATAGATTGGACTGGAGTCACTTACCTGGAGTTCATGTGTGTCAGCCATTAATAGCATATCAAAAGTTCCATGTGAGTTATCCATGACAGGAGAGGTAATGTTAGACATTCCATGAGATCTTCCAGATGTTGTTTCCACGTGAGTAGTATCATCTTCAAGCTTAACCAAATTTGTCAGTCGCGATTCCAGATAACTCTGAAGAGTGATTTGTGGAGCAGGGAGGATGCTTTTCATGAACTTCTTATGGAGACAAGACTGTAGAAGCTGATTCATTCGTAGGTCATTGTGTGGCTGATGCATGATTTCAAGATGTTTCCACATTTCATGAGCACAAGTTCAAAATCCAAGGTAGAGTAGATGGAATTTGGAAGACCTAGAGTGATGTACCAACTTGCTTGGTAGTCAGCAGCATGTTGGTCTAGGTCATGGCCAGTCAAAGTGTCTTTGGTTTGTAGTTCAATGAAGCCTGTTGAGTCAGCAATGAATTTCATTTGATATGGTCCTTGAAGAATGGATTTCAGTATGAGATCAGCGTGTGGACGAACAGCAACCCATTGTAAGAATCGTCGTTTCCAAGTAGTGTAGTTTCCATTAATCAACATAGGAGGATATGATTCATTACCAAAGTGTAGTACATGACGAGGGTCGGTACTGTGACGTGGAGTGTAAGGAGAGTTTGAGTACGGTAGTTGAGACATGATGAAAGACTTGTGTGTAAATGGATCTTGTAGAAGGTATAAGTGTTATGCCAAGCCTTGAAAACTATCCCAAGTGTTTTCTCGAAACTTTGTTGAAGAATATCTCGAAAAACAGTCAATGTCCAAAAGATCTCGATAAAATGCCAAAGATCTCGAAAATGTCCAAAGTTCTCGAAAAAATCAAATTTATCGAGAAATTTTTACAAAAGTTTCGAGATTTTTGATTTTAGTGATTTTGTCAAAGTTCTCGAAAGATTATGAAAATATTTCGAAAGTTTTTCAAAGATCTCGAAAATCAAAAGATTTCGAAAGTTAGAAAAAGATCTCGAAAAATTCAAATTTTTCGAAAAAATTCACAAAATTTTCGAGATTATACAATAACGAAAATATCCAACGAGTCGAAGTGTTTTCTTTCTTATACAAGAGAGAAAAGCACTGAGTAACCAACGAAAACACCGTAGGAGCAAAAACCAAAGATCTCGAAAGTTAGGGTTTTATTTTCTCGAAAAAAGGTACAAACTTGGCAGATTTTTGTTTTAGTTAAAAGCAAGCCAAAAACACGTTTTTAATCCAAGATTCTTGTACAACTAACCTTAAAATGATGAAATCTTAAAGAAAGTTGCAAACTTGAACCACTTTTCAAAAATTTGAAAATTTTCGAAAACTAGTACAAAAGTACAAATTGAAAATTTTTATGAAAATTTGAAACTTTGTTGGTTGTTTGAGTTTGTAACACACGTTTTGATGAAAAAGATGTGATAAAAACACGAAATAAACAAGAAAGTAACAAGCTTTTATAAAAAATAACGATTAAAAATCAAGTTTTTGGTCGTTAGCAACAAAAACAAAAACGTACACCTTCTTTTGGCGATTGATACCACTTGTTAGGTCACCATATTGTAAACACAAGTATAGATTTGATAGAAATAAGATGAGAAATAGAGTTTGGTTGATTAGATCAAATATGAAGAATAAAAGTGCAAGAGTTTCCTTATGTAAATGAAATAACCAACAAGAGAAAGGGTTTACATGATGTCCTATTTATAGGAGAGGAGCTAGGGCAACATCCCTTCTCCTTCCTTTCTCTTAAACGTATGGGCCTAAAGCCCATTGGACCAGTATTGGACTCATCCATAAACATAACATGATTAATTAACTTAGCAACCTATTACAAATGTTGAAATAACCGAGACTTGACTTAAACGTTGAAAACTTAGGTTCTAACAAAGCATGTATATATTTTTGTTCTTATTTAAGTATCTTGCATGTAATAAAAATTCAAAACGGGATGATCTTGGTATTTTGGTATCCTTTCATTACTTTATATGATTGGATTGCTAGGGACTAGCAATAGTTTAGTGTGGGGGATTGATTAGTGTGTAAATACTCATCATTTTTGTCCCATTTAAACTGTAAAAACAACTGAAAACACACAAATATACCAAATAATACTGCAAATATCCTTGGATTATGTTTTTATGTGTTTCAGGTGCAAAGGATTGAAAACAAATGAAAAATGGAGCAAAGTTTGCAGAAATGGCAAAATCAGTCCCTTAACTTTCAAAAAGTGTCAGAATTGGTCCCTCAAGATTTATTTTGAAGAAAAGTCAACAACAGTCCCCCAGGAATCAAGTAATGACATTTGTGGTTCTTGGATTATAATTTTCAAGAATTGGCAGAACTAGTCCCTTAAGTTTCAAAATTGGCAAAAATGGTCTCTGGGTATTTATTTTTTGAGAATAATCATTAAAGGCCCTTAGGAAATTAAAAGTTGGCAGGAATGGCCCTTGGAATAACATTTTGGAAACTTGGCAAGATTGGTCCTTCAATTTCAGAATATTACACAATTGGTCCTTGTGAATAAATCTAACAAACGCTTTTATTTAATTTACCCAACCCAAAATAAACCCAACTCCCAGGCCCAATCCCTCCCACCTTTTCCCTGGCCCAACACCAAAAACCACCCTCGTTATAACAATACCAGGTCAAACTAGGGTCAAACCCACCCTTTCCCCTCTTCTTCTCCTTCCCACTTGCCCGCAATTCCACTCCCACCTTCACCACTTGCCTCTGCCACCCTTATTCACCTTCCAAATACATAAGACAACAAGCATTTAATGCTTCCTTCCTTATCACAAGTTATAACAGGCAATTTGCAAATAATTGTTTTGGCACCAAAATGAGTTAAAGGCCAGGATCACTCTTATCTCATCCAAGGGTTGAGATTGTTGATGGGAAAGCTTCAGAGACTGATTGGAACCCTAATTCACTTCAATAAATAGGACAAAGAAGAAGAAGCACTGTGTAGTTTTTAGCTAAAATTTCAATGTCGAATTAATTTAAATCAGTGTTTTTTAGTGTAACTTTAGCTTTCAAATTGTAATCTCAGTATCAATAGTGTAATCTCAAGGTTGTTTAATCATAATCTCATGTTTTATTGTTCAAATCCAAATAATGTCCAATTTTCTTGAAATTTCCATTTTAGCATTATAGTTGTTAAAGTTGGTTGCTTGCTGTTCCATTAGACTCACTTTAGCTTAATCTTAAGCTTTCATAAGCCCTTAAAGCATTAAAAACAGTTTTAGTCAAAAATACCAAAAATAAGTGAAAAATAAAAAAATCAAAGAAGAGGAAGAAGAAAGCAAGGAGCGGGGTGAATTTTGGATGGCCCTTGGTTTAGAGCTTCATGGGAAGCTATAGGAAAGTAGAAATGGCCTGTGTACCTTGTTTCTAAGCTTAGATCATTTGTGAGTCCATTTTCCAATTTTTGGCATTTTACTGTAGAATAGCTTATTAACTGTTTATTTGTGCTTAATTTCTGATAATCTGTGCTTATTAGTTGTTATCAGTTCCATGTAGGCTAAATTCTTAGTTTAAATATCATTAGCTTGAGTATTGCTTGTTAACTGTCTAGTATTAGCCATTTTTCTTATTCATGTTCTGCTCATTTAGAATACTTATTGTTGTTTGATTATTGCTCATTGTGCGTTTACAAACTTGTTTAAACCTCATTTGATCAAAGTTATTTCAAAAATCCACTGGCACCTTTGAAAATCACAAAACTGTCATCATTAAGGGGTGTTTGGATCAGGATCATTGACTGTGATCAAGGGGGTTTTGGTTGTCGCAGTTAGTTG
>LBNU01018049.1:6408-16601 GCA_014162995.1 Artemisia annua | reverse complement strand
GTGGTTAATCTCAATCTACGCCGAATCCAACCCATTTTAGGATGGGTCAAAACCCGAAAGTCAAAAGTCAATTAAAAAAAATGTCACTCGGTCATAACTTGTTTTTGCAGTACAAACTAACAGACACAACCATTGCGAATGGTTACTATTCCATTCGAATCATCACACCCTTTTCACTTGCACTTTTCATTCTTTATAGATAGTTAGATTCTGTAACAACATTATACTTGGATATCATTTATACACTTTATTAATACAAAAGCATTTTCAAAGCAGTATCGTGTATTGACGTTTTGATATATTGGACTTGTACTTAGACCCAATAAGATCCGACGTTGAGGCCAACAATGGTATCAGAGCGAGTTTGGAAATAAACTAACCAAATCATCATATACGCGAATATTTTTCTGCCCAGAATCGAAAAGAAGACCAGAACCAATCGGTCTAATTTTTTTTCTTCTGCAATTTTTTGTAATCGAACCAAAATCATAAAATTCAAAAACATAAATCATTGTGATCAATTGATTACACAATATTACTAGTCGCCTCGTAAATTTAAACCTTTTACCGCATCTAGAATGTATCGTTATAAACTTGCAAAAAAAACCGATTCATTTTTTCCCTTTCGAATAAACAAGGAACAAAGGTAATCATAAAGAAAGAACCTAACTTTTCGATTCAGAAACACATTGTACCAACAACAGGTCCATCAAAAAAAAAGGGCAAATTTGAACATGAGTGTCAAATTAAGGAACAAACACACCTGTTGTATCCAGAATCAACACCCTTTGTTTTCACTTTTGAATCATACTCGATTAAATTTTCCCACGGCACGGAACACATCCACAAAACCAAGAGATTTTAACGGGGCTCGACAATTGTAAACGAAAACACCAATACCCGTGAAGAAGGTCGGTCAACAAAGCCAAAGACAACCGGCGGGCATAAACGGCACCCAATATTTCAACCACACCATCCATGAACCATGCCTACAATACAAATCCAACAACACAACCCATAGTGTCAGTCAAACCATTTTATTTATTAAAAAAAAATCATGTGTTTATTATTTACCTGAATACATACTTTCTGGCTCGTGTAGGTTAATCCATGAATACCCAAAAAAAAATCAACGAAATTAGCGAAACCCACAAAATTGTGGCCGATGCTTACTTACCCAAGTTAACTCCTCCATAACCATAGCCTCCCGTTCAAAAACAGTGAGTATTGCAACGATTACCCTGAAAAGGTAGTTTTTGTTAATCAACACGTTATCAACAATTCACATGATCAAATTGTTAAGCAACAAGCAACACTTTACATAAAAGTTGCAAACTTTTTGCGAAATCTTATTATGATTCGGTGGAAAAGATCGGTTTCTTGTGGAATTAAGCAACTATGCATACGAGATTTTGCTATTTCTTGCCAAAGGGTAAGATAAATTAAAGATTTTGATAGAAGCAAACATGTTCCATGTGAGTTTAAATCATCATTATAACTCAAAATGTTTCCAGGAGCATGACTCAAGTGGGCTGATCGAGGCAGGATAAGCGGTGAAGCTTTTAACCACTAGGATCGTTGTCCCAACGAGGGTTGAAATTGATCTTGTCACTCGAGTCGTGAGTTATGTGAAGTGAATTGGTTTAAAAGATGTGATTTTGTTTTTGTTAAACTACGAAAGATTTGCATAAAATTTAAATGAAATAAAGTGCGTTAGTAAAAGAAATAAGTTGAACGATAAAAGAAAACATAAGGCTAAGTAATGCGTAAAAGAAATGAGAGATTAAACTATAAAAGAAAGAAATGAAGAAAATGTTTTTGTTGTTTTGTATTTTAATTAACGAAAAGAAAATTAAACTAAGTTAAAAGGTTTAAAAGAAAATTCGACAGAGTAGCGGTAGGAAATTAATTAAAGAAAACTCCACTCGATAATCGATGGAGTGTAAATAAGCCTAGCTCGGCTTGAAAATTAAATGAAACAAATAAAGAACAAAAGACTTGACAAAAAATAAAAAAAAACAAACTCACTAAAAAAAGGGGTAATACTCGCTAAGAAAATATGTGAAACTCGCTAAAACCAAAAGTCCAAACTCGCTAAGTAATTTTAGAAAACATACTCGCTAGTTCTAAACGAAACCAAACTCGCTAAAGAAATAGAAAAATGAAACTCGCTAGACAAAAGTGAAATGAAACTCGCTAGACAAAAGTGAAATGAAACTCGCTAGCTTATGAAAATCATCAAACTCGCTAAGGTTAAAAGGACCAAACTCGCTAGGTTTAGAAGACCAAACTCGCTAGGTTGGAAACTATGATACTCACTAGCCAAGACCAAACTCGCTAGCACTCAAAATAGCATACTCGCTAATAAAATAAAGATGATACTCGCTAGAAAGTTAAACCATACTCGCTAGGAAAAACAAATGAAACTCGCTAGATAAAAAAATTTGTGATACTCGCTACTCTTTAACTCATACTCGCTAACAAAATAGTTCAAACTCGCTAAATGAATTTGCTACTCGCTAGACCCTAAGATCAAACTCGCTATCTTTTAGAAAAATACCCATACTCTCTAAACCCTAAATATGAAACTCGCTATGATGGGTTTTAAAGGAACTAGAAAGATTTTAACGTGAAAACTTGAATTAAACTTAACGAAAACTCATTTAGACATAATAAGAAGCTAAACAAACATCCAAAATAAGCTATGATAAGCTCAACTAGCCAAAATAAGCTAAAAATATTTCTAGGGCTTGTAACTAAAAAGCTAGTTTTGACGCAAAAGAAAGATTGAAAAGCTAAGAAAACGATTTGGAAACTCTTTAATAAGCTAAATGAAAACGTTAAATAAGCTTTTTCAAGCTAAAAAAACCCAAATAAGCTCAAGTCATCATAAAGAGGCACGAAAATTTCTTTTCATGCAAAGGTGGTGCAAGACTTATGTAAGCTTATTTTGGATCAAGATAGAAGTAAAGAAGCTTGAATAAGATGTAGAAATGTAAAAGAAAGATTGAAATAAGCTAGGAAATAAGCAAAGAAAAATGATTAAGACATGAAATAAAAACTTGCATTAATAAAAATTACACTACAACTTGAAATAAACTAAAATCTAACCCACATAAAATGAAGCTAGGGGAGGGTATTTAAGGGAGCCATGGTGGCTTAACCTTTTACATCTTGTACACTTAGCCCCTTGATCTTCTAAATTATGTGAATACTAAGCATAAACTAGAGATACAACGCTTTTAAACTATCTAAAATAGCAACTTAAGTCCTTGTAACTTTGAGGTGATGTGTAGACGAGCTTTCCAAAGATCTTCAAAAGCATAAAAGTGATCACTAGCTCGGGTTTAGAAAGTTTAACTTCATAATCATCTTGGAGCTTTGATTAAGCGTCTCTTGTATTTTCTTGAGCCTTTGAGAAATAATTCGTCTTCACGGGCTTTTCACAAGTAAATTTCATCGTTAACTTCACTTTCAAACTCTTTTCCACATCTCGTGCTCGTTTTGGGCTTTTAGGTTGCTTTTCATGATGTTTTTGCAATATCCTTACCTGCACAGTCATAAACACAAAAACACGATATCTTTGGCTTTGAACGTTAGTTTTTGGTCTATAATAGTCTAATAATGGTGAATAAAAGGTATGTGAATAAGCACATACCAAAATCCCCCAGACTAAGGTATTGCGTGTCCTCACGCAATGTAATCACATCACGCCTTAAGGATTAATAATTTTAAAACCTCTCTTTACTAACTTTGAAAAGTAGCAAAACGTTCAAAGGAGATACAAAATCATTTATTCCCTAAAACGCCCCGGTTTTCCATTTTCGACTATGTACATCATATATTACACTACTTTAGCATATGACGGTGTGAATGACTTTCATTATCTTTTGATAACGATTAAGGGTCATAGAGCAAGAACACGATTCATAGAAAAGTGACCGATTGGATAAAATTCATCGTCCCTGATTTTTCACAAGTCCCAAACTAAGTGCAAAAACGAGATCACCGCTTACTTAGACGTTAGATACCAATACCACTCATGGAAGTTACTTGTGTGTGGTCACCTCCCGCTCCCAAATCTTAGTGCATCTAGAATTTTTTAATTGATTTGAGAAATGAATTGCTTCATGTTTTCTCGTTTCAATATGATTTAGTCCGATAAAGATACCAAATTCAAACGCTAAGTAGTTATCGATCTTCCCTTAAGAAGGTCTGCAAGAGAAATGTGGTCCACATCAAGGATATTGGATACATACAAAGACTTTGGAATACATCGAAAATAGACATGAGTTGGCGAGTACATTTCGCGTGCACCTCATGCGCCCGATCTAGGATCGTAACATGCACCTCACGCGCGACCAACTTTAGTCTTAACACTAGAACTCATGATCCATAAATCTAAACATCGATCCTTATTCTTGGATTTTTTTTTTTTTAGTTTGCCTTAGTAACTTCTCAACTCCGAACCTTCACGGTTTCAATCCAAGACCTACCGCCAACTGCTAGGGTTGGAATCTAGGATCCAAGGCCCGATCTCAATCCGAAGTCTTAAAGCACCTTAGCTCATACATAGCAACGGGCTTTTGGGTAGCTCCGAAACCACATGCGTACTACGCTTATTCAACGACATACAATACAACTCAACTAGCGTGTATCCATGATGTGTACCCAATTTCCCAAGCAAAGATTCTCTTAAGAAGATAAAGAACTACTCATCGGCTAAACCTAACATCTTTAATTAGCACACAAGATATGGGGTGAAACAAGCTGATGGGAACGAAAGGCCACAAGTACCTTCGATGAGCTTTAAAGAGAACCACTACTCCACGTATGGTAACTAACTTCTAAATAAACACTATCATATCTCATTCTCCGCATTTTGAAAACCTCAAATAATGAGATCTGCGGATACTTAGCCGATAATTTTTAGCCATGCATATATAAAG
Organism: Artemisia annua; assembly: GCA_014162995.1. Classification (NCBI taxonomy): domain Eukaryota; kingdom Viridiplantae; phylum Streptophyta; class Magnoliopsida; order Asterales; family Asteraceae; genus Artemisia; species Artemisia annua. The sequence goes on along the minus strand of LBNU01018049.1, from coordinate 11,652 downwards.
TAAAGTACGGGAGCCAACAAAAGAGTAGCTCCTTGTGTACAAAACTAGCAGAAGCTTTTATGATCATCTTTGGTTAAGGGAACATGCTAGGGCTCAACACGCCCGGATCAAGTCAAAATTTTTATTCCCACTCTTACCTAGTAGGAAAGTCAAACTCGGTGTCAAAACTTTTATTCTATTTTTGTATTTTTATATTTTTCTCATTTTTTTGTGCTTTTTGCTTTGAAAATTTTCAAAATTTTTCAATTTTTTGGATTTTTGAGGAAAACGGGGTTGCGTAAGTAAACGAAAAAGATGAAAGTGCTAGGTCAATCAAATCGAAGATTCACCCCCCAGACTAACGATAAACATTGTCCTCAATGTTTAAAAAGGTAAGGGTAATCCTAACAATAATTCTCAGGCCGTTTATTAAGTATGCCAAAGATACCATTAGTCGATAAGATTTGGATATAGGATTTCCAAGCAAGCAGCAAGACATGGGACTCGAGTGGAGATGAGACGATCCACGAGCACGAGAGTCATCATGAATTGGAGAAATCCTGCACAAACACAAACAACCAAGCAAACACAAGATTGGAAGAGGTCGCCCTCCTCGCGTTACTTATTAGAAACTAGAAAACATAGATGGATAAGCATGGGGTGCCTCCCACGAAGCGCTTTGTTTTTGATCATCGAGTCACTTAGCTTGACTCTATCCCCGAATTTAGTTGTCCTTGGGGAAAGTTTGGAGATCCGGGATCACCAAAGGTAGATCCCCTCCAAAGTAGTGTTTCAAACGATGACCGTTTACCTTAAAATGTTCCCCATTTTGGTTAAAAAGTTCAACAGTACCATAAGGAAAAACTTGGGCAACGGTAAACGGTCCAGACCAACGGGACTTTAGCTTTCCAGAAAATATTTTTAACCTTGAGTTAAAAAGCAAAACTTGATCACCGACATTAAAAACACGATTTTTGATTTTTGAATCATGAATCCGTTTTGTTTTCTCCTTATAAATCAAAGAATTTTCATAAGCTTGATCTCGGAGTTCATTCAACTCATTCAACTGGATTTTTCGGTGATCACCCGCGGTTTTTAAATCATAATTCACATGTTTTAAAGCCCAGTAGGCGCGATGCTCTAGCTCAATCGGAAGATGACATGCCTTTCCGTACACGAGCTTGTAAGGGGTACAACCAATTGGTGTTTTATAAGCTGTGCGGAAGGCCCAGAGTGCATCATCTAACTTGTCCGACCAAGAAGAACGATTCTCACCCACGGTTCTTTCCAAAATTCTTTTTAGACCACGATTCGACACCTCGACTTGACCACTAGTTTGAGGATGATAAGCGGTACTAAGTCGATGGGTAACACCATATTTTGACATAACTTTTGAAAATCGGTCATTACAAAAATGAGTTCCACGGTCACTGATAATAGCTCGAGGTGTACCGAATCTGGCAAACAAACTTTTCAAAAATTTTACAACCACTCGGGCGTCGTTAGTTGGAAAAGCTTTTGCTTCAACCCATTTAGAAAGATAATCGACTGCCACGAGGATGTATTTGTTTTTGTTTGAAGATGGAAATGGTCCCATGAAATCGATTCCCCAAACGTCAAAGATTTCACAAACTTGGATGGAGTTTTGAGGCATCTCATCCCGCTGTGAAATTTTTCCTTGTCGTTGGCACGCGTCACAAGACTTCACCAGGTCCTGTGCATCGCGGTAGATCGAAGGCCAGAAGAAACCGGAGTCAAAAACTTTTTTAGCAGTAAAATTGGCACCATGATGTCCCCCTGTGGGTCCATTGTGGCATGCCATCAAAATAGCTTCGGCCTCTTTACCATGGACACATCTCCGAATGATTTGGTCCGCACAAATTTTGAACAAATAAGGGTCTTCCCAAAAATAATGTTTCACATCTTTGAAAAATTTCTTTTTGGCCTGGGTCGACATTCCTTTTCTTATAAAATTCCCCGCATGGTAGTTTGCAAAATCGGCAAACCATGGGGTACTAGAATCACCAAGTGACACGCTCCCAAGGGCTTCGAGAGGAAATGAGTCATCAATATCCTTTTTCTCGAGCACGCCTTGGTGAGGATTTTCAAGACGGGACAAATGGTCAGCAGCTAGGTTCTCCGATCCTTTTTTATCTCTAATTTCAACTTTAAACTCTTGTAAAAGGAGAACCCAGCGCATAAGTCTTGGTTTGGCATCAGGCTTGGTCATCAAGTATTTTAAGGCTGAATGGTCCGTATACACTATGCATTTCTTTAAAAGAAGATATGGTCGAAATTTTTCAAAAGCATAAATGACTGCCAACATCTCTTTTTCAGTTGTGGTGTAATGAAACTGAGCACTATTCATGGTTTTGCTTGCATAGTGTATAGGCCGAAAATATTTGTCCTTTCGTTGCCCCAGGACTGCCCCAATTGCATAATCACTAGCATCACACATTAATTCAAAGGGCAAATCCCAATCGGGGGCAACTAAAATAGGAGCCTCCGTCAACTTCTTCTTAAGGGTATTAAATGCTTCAATGCACTCATTGGTGAAGATGAACGGGGCTTCCTTCTCTAAAAGGTGAGTCAATGGTCGGGCTATTTTGGAAAAGTCTTGTATGAAACGTCTATAAAAGCCAGCATGACCGAGGAAACTTCGAATTCCCTTGACGGTCGTGGGATGAGGTAATTTTGCGATAACATCGACTTTGGCACGGTCCACCTCAATCCCGGCTTTTGAGATTTTATGGCCGAGGACTATACCCTCTTTAACCATAAAGTGACACTTCTCCCAATTCAGAACTAGGTTAGTGTCTTCACACCTTTGGAGCATTTGTTCTAAATGGGAGAGACAAGACGAAAATGAATCACCATACACAGAAAAATCATCCATAAAAACCTCCATTGTCTTCCCGATCATGTTTTGAAAAATGGCGGTCATACATCTCTGGAACGTGCCTGGGGCATTGCATAAGCCAAAGGGCATACGTCTATAGGCAAAAGTTCCGTAGGGACAAGTAAAAGTGGTTTTCTCTTGATCGGGAGGATCAATGGGAATTTGAAAATAGCCAGAAAAACCATCAAGAAAACAATAAAACTCATTTCCTGCAAGTCGTTCAATCATTTGATCCATGAAAGGAAGAGGAAAATGGTCTTTTCGAGTTGCTTCATTGAGCTTTCGATAGTCGATGCACACTCTCCAACCGGTTACGAGACGTGTTGGAATAAGCTCATCATCATCATTCGTAACGACAGTCATACCACCCTTCTTTGGCACACAATGGACCGGGCTAACCCATGAGCTATCAGAAATTGGGTAAATCATCCCAGCGTCGAGTAATTTGATTACTTCATTCTTGATCACATCATGGATTTTTGGGTTAACTCGTCTTTGTTGTTGGATGGACGGCTTAGCATCGTTTTCAAGTAAAATCTTGTGGGTGCAAAAACGAGGGTCTATGCCCTTGATGTCGGAAATACGCCAAGCGATGGCATCTTTGTGCTTTTTGAGCATGTCGACGAGACGGTTCTTCTCCTCATCTTGAAGGTGTTTGGAAATAATGACGGGAAGTTTGTCGGTTCCTTCTAAAAAAGCGTATTCAAGATGAGGAGGCAATTCTTTAAGCTCGAGTTTTGGAAGTTTTTCTTCAGATGGCTCGACCTTTTTGACTTCTTCAACAAAGAGTTTCTTCGGAGGGAGAGGTGAAAAAGGATCTTCATTCAAAAGTTGTTCAAGCATAAGAATGTCTCCCTCCGGATCATAATAAGAATCATCATCATCGCCCACAAATGAAGATGTATCTATGGAGAAAAATTCATCGACTTCTTCCAAAAAGAGGAAGTCACCTCCTTCAAATGGAGTGAAGGAAGGGAAAGAGTCGGCAATTATGGGTTGAGAGGTAGGTGAAGAATCATCAATAGAGGGTGAAGGGGTAGAATTATTTGAAGGGGTAGAGGAAGAAGAAGTGGGATTGCCACTTGAAAATCCGAGTATCTCTTGGGAATACTCTTCAGAAAGTTCATCAGCTTCATCAATGATATCGATTTTGCTTATGGTCATGGGTTCATCGGTGGAGGAATATCTTGCTGTTTGGTCCAAATTAAACGTGATGGCTTCATGACCATCTCGCAAGGTAATCTCTTCATCATACACATCAATCAAAGCACGACCCGTCTTTAGGAAACCTCTTCCGAGAATTAGAGGAACCCTTGGATCGGGATCAAAATCGACGACAACAAAATCAGCCGGAAAGTGAAATTTTCCCACATTGACGATGACATCTTCGGCTATGCCTTTAGGACGAGAGGTAGAACGGTCGGCAAGCTCGAGTGTCATGCGTGTCGGAGTCAAAGGGGGTAACGACAACTTCTGCCAGACGGAAAACGGCATAAGGCTAATGCTAGCACCTAAATCGGCTAAGGCGAAACATTGAACCATTCCGGGAAAATTGCATGGAATTAAGAACTTGCCGGGGTCTTCAAGCTTTTCGGGAAGCTTTTTAAGGAGCACTGCCGAGCAATTAGCATTCAAAGGTGTAGTTGACATTTCATACAATTTATCTTTATTATTCAACAAGATTTTAAGCATAGATGAAAACTTTGGCATTAACACAACAACATCAACAAGACTCAAATCAAAGCGAATGTCTTGAAACATCTTAAAGAACTTTTCCTTCATTATGTCATTTTTATCTTGACGTTTTTGCTCATTAAGACGAAAAGGATATGGAAGACTTGTTTTAACTGGTTTTTCTTGTTCAAAAACAATTTTCTCTTTTCCTTTTGAAACATTTGCATTTTCATTTGTCGATTGAACCACCGGAGGTTGGATATTTTCGGTCCTTCCTTGGTGAATAGGAATTCTCATATCCGTTGTCACCTCGGTTGCACGGTCCACTACCTTTGAAGGAGGAGAATAAGAGGTAGTTGGAACCGTTGGTTCTTTGTAAGAAACGCCACTGCGTGTTGTAATCGCCTTGACATCGCCCCTCGGGTTAGCGATCGTGTTGCTAGGTAAAGAAGTGGTACCCGAACCCGAGGGTCGATCATTTAAACGCTTGTTCAATTCAGCCATTTGATTAAGCATTACATGATTCATTTCCTCTTGTTTTTTAAGTTGTGTCTGCTGACTTAGTATCAAAGCTTGTTGGTTTTGGTTGAAGGTTTGTTGGTTTTTGTTTTGACGAAGTAATTCTACCAATAACTCGTCTGTGTTCGATTGATTTTGAATAACACCTTGGTTTTGGTTAAAAGTTTGCCCAC
>LBNU01018048.1:56409-72872 GCA_014162995.1 Artemisia annua | reverse complement strand
ACCCTTTATTAAAATCAACCCATAAATTAAGAGGGGTGATCCTGGGAATGTGAAGATACCATGTATGATTGGATACAAACATATTGAGCACGCTTACATTGACTGTGAATCCCCAATCAACGTGATGTACTCAAGCCTTTATAGCCACATCATGAATAGACCACTTGAGCCTAGGAAAGACCCAAAGTATCCCGGCGGAGTTTGTAACTTCGTTGGAAGAATTAAGGGTATTCATGTCCTTGTTGGAAATTTCACCTTTGTCACCGACTTCATGGTCCTTCAAGATCTGGCAAGTGTTGTTGATTGCCACTTATCTCATGTTGTGTTAGGCAAACCATTTGTTGAGGTGTCCAATTTGAAGTATGATCGTTTAGAAGGCACGGTTCAGTTTTCTAATAACGTGGATAGAATCACTTATAGGATGCCCTATAAGGCAAAAGAATTCCGATTTGTGCCCCGGTTAGACAAAGATTACATTGGTGCAATTGAGGACATCAATGATGAGGATAAGGAGAGAGGCATGGATTATGTTTGGAATAAAAGGAGCCTATATTATAAGGACTGTTTGAACCTCGGACCTAGATAAAAAGTAGATATAGAGATTGTTAGAATGATTGGAGGGGCGATTGAGAAACAAAATAGGGAAACGTAATGTACGGTGACTTTGAGTCTAGCTACAAGACTCGTTAATAAAGAAAAGCGCTTCTTGGGAGGCAACCCATGCTTTGTGTTTGTTTGTTTATTTGATTTTATTTGTTTCCGTATGTAAGTTATATTTCTCGTTATTGATTCATGATTCATACTAAATTGTGAAAATGCTTTATTTTGTTTTTAACTTCGTCTTAACTACATATAAAGGTATTTTGCAAAAGCTAAGTGTAAGGGGAATCTAAATCGGTTTATAAAGAACGAATGAACATGAATCATAACAATGTAAATTAACATACATATTAGTATTTGTTTGAGTCAAATGCTTGTATCGAGTCATAATGAATTTTTGCAGGAATTCCAGGAAGTAAGATCTAGTTTTTCCAGAATTTTTCCCGGAAACTTAACATGAGAATTCTGTCAGATCATTCTGACGGCGTCAGGCATAACACCTGACGGCGTCAGGTTAAAATTTTCTGCAATTTTTGAAAGTTTTGTATTTCTTCCGGAAACCTAAAAAGTTTTGTCAATTCTTTAACTTATAATCTCCAGGAATTCTGCAAAATATTCATTCCACAAGCATTATATCTTATTATGTAGATTTTACCGCCGATTTTACGCGAGGTTGGCCTTTATCTTTTTCAGGTTAACAGGTTATTTTGGACAAGAAGACGTTTATTATTTCGGAAGGGAAGCTTTGAACGTTCGTCTATCTTGGAAGAAGATCTAACCATGTTACATCACTATCCACAACAAACGATTCAGGGGAGTATTTGATTTCATTCTTTCATCTTATTTACTTTTACGTCTTTTATTTGAACATTGGGGACAATGTTCGGTTTAAGTGTAAGGGGGGTAAATGAAAGCACCGTTGAGAATATACTTACGCTTGATGTTTTGCTTTGTTTGATAGTAAATTTGTAATAAAACCAAGAGAAATGTTTGTTAGGGCAATTTTAGCGCCAATTTAAAATTTTTTACAACATTTAGAAGTGAAACCTTGATCTTAATGAGCGTCTCATGGATAGGAAATTGTATGACTAGCACAAAACCGTACCACTAAAAAATTTTCCACCCCAAATATGTGAGGTTCGCCCCTAGAATTGGTAGGAAAAGCATCCATCTTTGGTGCTATGATGTGAGTACCGGTAGTATTTAGATTCTAGAACTTGCGTTAGGACCATCTCAAATCCACAAGTGAGACTACATTCGTGTAGTTAAGATTTACTACATGATAAGAGGCATTAGGATTAACCCATTGTTTTACACCCGTATATTTGTTATAATTACATTGACTTCATTGGTCAAGTAATTCTCCCACACCCTTTGCGTTGTATCCATTTTTGGTACACGATACCCCTAGTACACCCCTCCGAGCCTATCCTTTCGTTTCGACCTTTGAGCATCTTACTCAAAGTGAGAATTTGTTTACACCCCACTAAATGTACACCCAAATCGCCTTAGCCTACCTTGTATGCACCCACCTTTGGTGCATTATTGTGAAAACATTTGTTAAACCCTTAGTTAATTATCCGGTCAATTACATGGTTGCTAAGTTAAGTCATATCCTTGTACATATTGTTTTGGGACGATTGGGACTCATGGGTAAAGTACTAGTGTAATGAAGTAATGGGGAAGAACAACATTATTACCCCCATATGTGCTAAATATTTTAAAAGTACTCCAAGTTTTTCGATTATCTTAATTCGAGTCATTAGAATAGTGATTGTAAAGTTATGTAAAGATTCAAGTGTAAGGGGAATGCAAATCCCCTATGATGTATTATTTTGGATGGTAGGGCAAGAGTGTATGAAAAAAAAATCGAAAAATCAAGAAAAATACAAAAAAATATGAAAAAGAAAGAAGAAAAACATACGGACTACCATCCCGTTTCCTTTTATGTTCCTTTTTAGTTTTTGTTATTTCATTTTTAGACTAAGATTGAGTCGAGTCTTGACTTAAGCAACGATGTAGAGTGCATGTATTTGATCATGATAATTAACTCGCCACCACTAAAATACCCTTTATTCCAACCAAACCGTGTTATCATATCCCTACACCTTACGTTACAACCCTTTATAAAGCCCTCTTTGATAGTTTATCTTAGGTGCTTACGCCTAGTGGAGGAGTAATTGATCCTTTCCCAAGCCTATGGTAATCTATTTGCTATGACAGGTAGTGAGTGTTATTTTCCGTTTCCATTTATGAGATATAAACTTTATGACATTTGAGAGATGTGAGAATCCAAACACTATTTGTGAGGTGCTAGTGTATGATTTCCGTGCTTGTTATGATTAGGGTCTAATAACTATTTGTTGTAATTACTTTTATATTCGTGTTAAATGACCCCTAACTCATATTTTGATTGGAATAAAAGCTCATTTGCTTGAGGACAAGCAAATCTCAAGTGTAAGGGTATTTGATGAGACGAAAAGTGTTACGCTTTTAGGGGGTCATTTAAGCCCTAATTCGTATAAATGTGATCAAATATTGCCCTAAATCGTTCCTTTTGTCATTTTAGGTACTTTTGAGAGGAATTCTGGAAAACATGCATATTCGGACGTTTTTGGAGCATAAAAGTGAAGAAAACGACAAAGTCTCAAAAGATGAAGATTTACAACCTGACGGCGTCAGAAGTCACAAGGTGACGCCGTCAGAAAGCCTTGACAAAAGAGTGGAATCCAATTTTCAAATGACGGGCCAGAGGAAATTTTGGAATTAACACCTGACGCCGTCAGGTGTTAGGAAAAGTAGGCCGTCAGGAGTAAAGTTAAAGAGTGACGGCCCAGAAGGGTTTATAAGGTGACGGCGTCAGAAGTGGATCTAGGCCATCCGAGAAACCTAATGGCGGCGAGCTGACGGCGTCAGCCCTTATAACCTGACGCCGTCAGAGTGTAAAATCTATATATAGTTTTCTAATTTTCATTCATTAGTGTGGAACTTTGTGGAGAACTTTTAGGGCAAACCCTAAAGACGAATTTTCTGTACTTTTTAGGGTTTCCAACCCTTGGAACCCTCATGCTTAATTAAAGATAAGTCTTCACTTTAATTCAATCAATATGTCTATGTGTTGGTTGATTATCTCTTTTGCTTGTCTTTTAATTAACATGTGTAGCTAAATTCTCTAGTGTTTGCTTAGATCTAATGAAACCTAACTATTAATTATTGGTTGATTGGTGTGTGTTGTTGTTTGTTGGGATGATTGTTCCATCAATGTTAGGCTCAAGAAAACTGGCCAACCTCCTTTATGGTAACGTGCTTGAACGTCTTGGGAAACATGTAGCCAAGGCATACTAGGCTATTAAGGTAGTATTTAACGCATGAGCCACTGTTTACAACCCCTATGGTTGTGCCGTGCATGGCATAGGGCGAGATAAGAGCTCATAGAATTGGAGAGATATGTATGCCACTCCATGAGTTATTAGGAATACACCCTTCATCCACACAAGTAACATACATATCAATTAACCGGTAAAAGATAGTTAGGGAGTAATGAAATCTAAGTAAACACAACTTTCTCCATATTGTTTTCACAACCACAATAGTTTAGATATTTATTTTATTTTAATTTGCATAAGTAGTAAACTTGGGTTAGTTGACTAGCAACTAATTCCGCCCTTCTTCCAAAACCGAGATTTTACTTGCTTTCCATAAAACATAAAAATACAAAAAGAATCTTCCTTCCACCCTTAGACCTATTAGAGTAGTTTTTCTATCCTAACGAACACTATTCCCTGTGAGAGAACGATCAATCCCCCGTACTTACCACTATCCTATACTACATCGGTCAGGTACACTGCCTGGTGGGGTTGTAAGCCTCTTGAGATCCCTCGAGAGGTAAAACCTGTTGTAAGGTCACAAAACCACGCATCAAGTTTTTGGCGCCGCTGCCGGGGAATAGTTATTGTTTAGGTAGAATTTTTATTTCTTTAGGTCTACTCACTAGATTCCTTTCTAGTGAGATTTTTATTTTCTTTTTCTAGGATTTCTTTAGTCTATCTTTTTCTTCGTGTTTTTGTTCGTAATCTTTACCATCCGCCATCATGGAAGGTGGTAACATCCTTGATCCCAACAACCTAATTCAACCAAACCACCCACCACAACCAAACCAACCTCCTAGACCCCGCACCTTAGGAGAGTATTCCCGACCTAGCCACCTTGGCTATCGAAACACCATTGAGCTCACTCAAGGAGCCAATGTCACTCCCTTGCGATCCGACACCATCCGGTTGGTGCAAAGCGGATGCGCATTCCATGGACTTCGTTCCGAAGATCCAAACCAACATCTCAAGGATTTCCTCAAAATCGTAGATTCCATAGACCTTGATGTTGCAACTCGAGAGACGACCCGATTGCGTCTCTTCCAATTCTCTCTACGGGACCAAGCTAGTCAATGGCTTGAGCGACTTCCCGCAGGATCCATCACCTCTTGGGACGATCTCACAACTCGTTTCCTTGCTCAATTTTTCCCACCGGGGAGAACTACCAAGCTAAGGAATGATATCTTGGCGTTCCAACAACGCCAAGGCGAAACCCTCTACGAGGCATGGACTCGATTCAAGGACTTACTCCAAAAAGTCCCTCATCATGGCATAGACCTTTGGCTCCAAGTCCAAATCTTCTATGACCACATCAATCTCCACACGAGGCAAACCATTGACCAAGCGGCCGGTGGCAAGCTACGTGATCTAAGTGCGGAACAATCATGGGATCTCCTAGAAGATCTTGCTCTATATGACAACGAAAGTTGGAATGATCCCCGTGATTTGAATAAAACGGTCAAGGCAATATCTTTGCCTTCGAATAATTCAAGCACTTCCGACCGTAGGATCATAGAACTTGAAGACCAAGTCAAGTTTCTCATGAAATCCTACGAAGCTCCTAAACCTTCAAGCCAAGTGAACAAAATCACTTCTTCGTGCGAATTATGTAGTGGTCCCCACGACACTCGTGATTGCATGGAACTCCCCGAACAAGCTTTTGCGGACTACGCATCCACGCGTACCGACGGAGCGGGAGATAAGTGGTACACTTTCAAACCCGAGCCAAACCCTTATGGAGATTCATACAACCCCTCATGGAAAAATCACCCCAACCTTAGGTGGAAGTCAAACCAAAACGCACCCCAAAACAATTCTTCCAACCCACCTAACCGGTTTCAACCCAACGGTAATTCCTCAAACCGTACCTTCAACAACAATCCTTCCAACAACTATGGTAGTACCAACAACTTTGAAGGATTGATGTCGAAATTTATGGCATCTCAAGAAGCTCGTATATCCAAGTTTGAATCCGAGTTCAAACAAAAGCAAAGCGAGATGACCGATAAAATCGATTCTTTGTTGAAGATTCTCAATGACCGAGAAATGGGAGCCCTCCCGAGCGACACGGTCAAGAACCCGAAACTAAACGTTAACTCCATTTCTTCGGTTTCGTCCCCTAGTTCTTGCCCACAATACTATTCGGTCAACGCCATGAGCACGTGTTTCAAACAAACCCAAATCCCTCAAAAAGACCACGAGAGTAAGGCATCCAACGCCAAATCGGTCGATAACATAGTTGAAACACCCCCCACACAAGACCTCGACGAAGAATTCAAGGAACTCCACCTTGAACGTCCGGTTATTGATGTGTTAGAACGAGCCCCCTACTATAACGCCCTACTAGAAAAATATGAGAAGAAGCTCAAATTAGGTGAGAAAGGGACCGCCTTCGTTCGAAACAAACTACCTAAGAAGTTAGATGATCCGGGTCTATTTGTCCTACCATGTAAGATTGGTAATTCGGAAGCTTATGACACACTAGCCGATCTTGGATCTAGCCTCAACTTACTTCCACTACCTCTCTACACCACCCTCAAACTAGGAAAGCTAGAAGAGACCGAGGTAATAATAGGGTTAGCGGATGGAAGCGTAGCATACCCGGTAGGAGTAGTAAAGGACGTGATAGTTCACATAGGAAAGTTAACAATGCTAGCCGATTTCCACGTCCTCGATATGGTTAGCGACCCCACATGCCCCTTGTTGATAGGAAGAGGATTTCTAGCCACCGCTAGTGCTATGATTGATTGTAAGAAATCCAAGATAGCGGTAGGAGAAGGAGAAACTTGGTCGGTTTATGATGTTAAGAAACATGCCTATGACACCATTGAGGAACCCCCCGATAGGAAGACCTCTAGATACGGACCATGGTTAGAAGGAGACTTTATAGGACCCCAACGCCCATTCTACCTAGAAGAAGAATTTGTAAACCGAACACAAACGGTAGAACAACTTTTAGCTAGGGACACCGAACTAGATCCCTTTGAAGATCCCCTAGTTTTTAGAAAGATGACCGACTTCCTAGGAGTTTTGCCAATCAACCTAGCCATGAATAAGTGGAAAAGCGAAGGTGATAAGCACAAATGGGATTGGAAAAAGCCACCTAAGGAAGGAGATGGATCGTGGCACATTAAGATAACTTTATATGACCCGGATGGAGAGAATTTTGAGAGGTCATACTTCACTAAACGCACCGATAGGAAACTTCCAACCAAAATCAACCCTAAGGATATCCTCGATGCGGAACTCACCTATGTCGGATAGGGTGACTTTGAGTCTAGCTACAAGACTCGTAAATAAAGAAAAGCGCTTCTTGGGAGGCAACCCATGTTTTGTGTGTTTTTGTGTGTTTATTTGATTTTATTTGTTTCCGTATGTAAGTTATATTTCTTGTTATTGATTCATGCTTCAAACTAAATTGTGAAAATGCTTTATTTTGTTTTTAACTTCGTCTTAACTACATATAAAGGTATTTTGCAAAAGCTAAGTGTAAGGGAAATCTAAATCGGTTTATATAGAACGAATGAACATGAATCATAACAATGAAATTAGCATACATATTAGTACTTGTTTGAGTCAAATGCTTGTATCGAGTCATAATGAATTTTTGCAGGAATTCCAGGAAGTAAGATCTAGTTTTTCCAGAATTTTTCCCGGAAGCTTAACATGAGAATTCTGTCAGAACTTTCTGACGGCGTCAGGATTAACACCTGACGGCGTCAGGTTATAATTTTCTGCAATTTTTGAAAGTTTTGTATTTTTCCGGAAACCTAAAAAGTTTTGTCAATTCTTTAACTTATAATCTCCAGGAATTCTGCAAAATATTCATTCCACAAGCATTATATCTTATTATGTAGATTTTACCGCCGATTTTACGCGAGGTTGGCCTTTATCTTTTTCAGGTTAACAGGTTATTTTGGACAAGAAGACGTTTATTATTTTGGAAGGGAAGCTTTGAACGTTCGTCTATCTTGGAAGAAGATCTAACCATGTTACATCACTATCCACAACAAACGATTCAGGGGAGTATTTGATTTCATTCTTTCATCTTATTTACTTTTACGTCTTTTATTTGAACATTGGGGACAATGTTCGGTTTAAGTGTAAGGGGGGTAAATGAAAGCACCGTTGAGAATATACTTACGCTTGATGTTTTGCTTTGTTTGATAGTAAATTTGTAATAAAACCAAGAGAAATGTTTGTTAGGGCAATTTTAGCGCCAATTTAAAATTTTTTACAACATTTAGAAGTGAAACCTTGATCTTAATGAGCGTCTCATGGATAGGAAATTGTATGACTAGCACAAAACCGTACCACTAAAAAATTTTCCACCCCAAATATGTGAGGTTCGCCCCTAGAATTGGTAGGAAAAGCATCCATCTTTGGTGCTATGATGTGAGTACCGGTAGTATTTAGATTCTAGAACTTGCGTTAGGACCATCTCAAATCCACAAGTGAGACTACATTCGTGTAGTTAAGATTTACTACATGATAAGAGGCATTAGGATTAACCCATTGTTTTACACCCGTATATTTGTTATAATTACATTGACTTCATTGGTCAAGTAATTCTCCCACACCCTTTGCGTTGTATCCATTTTTGGTACACGATACCCCTAGTACACCCCTCCGAGCCTATCCTTTCGTTTCGACCTTTGAGCATCTTACTCAAAGTGAGAATTTGTTTACACCCCACTAAATGTACACCCAAATCGCCTTAGCCTACCTTGTATGCACCCACCTTTGGTGCATTATTGTGAAAACATTTGTTAAACCCTTAGTTAATTATCCGGTCAATTACATGGTTGCTAAGTTAAGTCATATCCTTGTACATATTGTTTTGGGACGATTGGGACTCATGGGTAAAGTACTAGTGTAATGAAGTAATGGGGAAGAACAACATTATTACCCCCATACGTGCTAAACATTTTAAAAGTACTCCAAGTTTTTCGATTATCTTAATTCGAGTCATTAGAATAGTGATTGTAAAGTTATGTAAAGATTCAAGTGTAAGGGGAATGCAAATCCCCTATGATGTATTATTTTGGATGGTAGGGCAAGAGTGTATGAAAAAAAAATCGAAAAATCAAGAAAAATACAAAAAAATATGAAAAAGAAAGAAGAAAAACATACGGACTACCATCCCGTTTCCTTTTATGTTCCTTTTTAGTTTTTGTTATTTCATTTTTAGACTAAGATTGAGTCGAGTCTTGACTTAAGCAACGATGTAGAGTGCATGTATTTGATCATGATAATTAACTCGCCACCACTAAAATACCCTTTATTCCAACCAAACCGTGTTATCATATCCCTACACCTTACGTTACAACCCTTTATAAAGCCCTCTTTGATAGTTTATCTTAGGTGCTTACGCCTAGTGGAGGAGTAATTGATCCTTTCCCAAGCCTATGGTAATCTATTTGCTATGACAGGTAGTGAGTGTTATTTTCCGTTTCCATTTATGAGATATAAACTTTATGACATTTGAGAGATGTGAGAATCCAAACACTATTTGTGAGGTGCTAGTGTATGATTTCCGTGCTTGTTATGATTAGGGTCTAATAACTATTTGTTGTAATTACTTTTATATTCGTGTTAAATGACCCCTAACTCATGTTTTGATTGGAATAAAAGCTCATTTGCTTGAAGACAAGCAAATCCCAAGTGTAAGGGTATTTGATGAGACGAAAAGTGTTACGCTTTTAAGGGGTCATTTAAGCCTTAATTCATATAAATGTGATCAAATGTTGCCCTAAATCGTTCCTTTTGTCATTTTAGGTACTTTTGAGAAGAATTCTGGAAAACATGCATATTTGAACGTTTTTGGAGCATAAAAGTGAAGAAAACGACAAAGTCTCAAAAGAAGCTGGAATTACTACCTGACGGCGTCAGAGTCACAAGGTGACGCCGTCAGCAAACATTGACAAAGGAGTGGAAACCAATTTTCAAATGACGGGCCATAAAGAATTTGGAGATTTGCACCTGACGCCGTCAGGTGTTATTGGTGGTAGGCCGTCAGGTTATGTTTTAAAGAGTGACGGCCCAGAAGGCAACAAAGGGTGACGGCATCAGAAGTGGATCTAGGCCATCCGAGAAACCTTATGGCGGCGGGCTGACGGCGTCAGACCCTATAACCTGACGCCGTCAGAGTGTAAAAGTCTATATATAGTTTTCTATTTTTCATTCATTAGGGTGGAACTTTGTGGAGAACTTTTAGCACCAAACCCTAGACGAATTTTCTGTACTTTTTAGGGTTTCCAACCCTTGGAACCCTCATGCTTAAATAAAGATAAGTCTTCACTTTAATTCAATCAATATGTCCATGTGTTGGTTGATTATCTCTTTTGCTTGTCTTTTAATTAACATGTATAGCTAAATTCTCTTGTGTTTGCTTAGATCTAATGAAACCTAACTATTAATTATTGGTTAATTGATGTGTTGTTGTTTGTTGGGATGATTGTTCCATCAATGTTAGGCTCAAGAAAACTGGCCAACCTCCTTTATGGTAACGTGCTTGAACGTCTTGGGAAACATGTAGCCAAGGCATACTAGGCTATTAAGGTAGTATTTAACGCATGAGCCACTGTTTACAATCCCTATGGTTGTGCCGTGCATGGCATAGGAGGAGATAAGAGCTCATAGAATTGGAGAGATATGTATGCCACTCCATGAGTTATTAGGAATACACCCTTCATCCACACAAGTAACATACATATCAATTAACCGGTAAAAGATAGTTAGGGAGTAATGAAGTCTAAGTAAACACAACTTTTCTCCATATAGTTTTCACAACCAAATAGTTTAGTTATTTTATTTTATTTGCAATTGTAGTTATTTTGGGTTAGTTGACTAGCAACTAATTCCGCCCACTCCTTCAAAACCGAGATTTTACTTGCTTTCCTAAAAATATAAAAATACAAAAAGAATCTTCCTTCACCCTTAGACCTATTAGAGTAGTTTTTCTGTCCTAACGAACACTATTCCCTGTGAGAGAACGATCAATCCCCCGTACTTACCACTATCCTATACTACATCGGTCAGGTACACTGCCTGGTGGGGTTGTAAGCCTCTTGAGATCCCTCGATAGGTAAAACCTGTTGTAAGGTCACAAAACCACGCATCAACGCCCCAACTTATTCACAGCCCAACACCACCAATGGTATTCTCGGACCCATACCCGGCACGTACCCGTCTCAAGCTACCTCACTACCGAGTGCTTTTAGCACAATGACTCTACAAGACCCAACATGGAATATGGATACAGGTGCTTCTTCTCACCTTAATTCTAATACAAATAATCTAAGTACTTTATTTAATAAACGCTTATACCCATCTGTAAATGTTGGTGACGGTAATTCCATTCCCGTCATCAATACCGGACATAGCATTATTCCATCACCCCATCGCCCTCCCACCTTCACAATGTTCTTGTAACTCCCAATATCATTAAAAATCTTATTTCTGTTCGTCAATTTACTAGAGATAATAATTGTACTATCGAATTTGATGCATTTGGTTTTTCTGTGAAGGATTTCTTGACTCGCTATATCCTCCTTCGATGTGACAGTTCGGGCTATCTTTATCCCGTTACCAAGCCTTCCGTGATTCCCACTGCTCTTCTCTCCACAAGTTCTTCCACGTGGCATCAACGCCTCGGTCATCCCGGTGACGAAGTGCTACGTTCACTTGTTTCTCGTCGTTTTATTTCTTGTAATAAACAAAGGTCTCCGCATGTATGTCATGCTTGCCAACTTGGCAAACATGTGAAGTTACCTTTTCACAATTCAGACTCTATTGTTAAACATTGGTTTGATATTATCCATTTTGATTTATGGACCTCTCCAGTTGTTAGCTCTAGTGGTTTTAAATATTATGTCTTATTTCTTGATCACTTCTCTCACTATTTGTGGATCTATCCACTCCGTTCTAAATCTGACATGCTTGCTAAATTTATGCATTTACGTAATTATGTTAAAAATCAATTTAAATGCGAAATTAAGAGTTTCCAATGTGATCATGGTGGTGAGTTCGATAATAACCGTCTTCACACCCTCTTTTCTAACCACGGCATTCAATTCAGATTCTCTTGCCCACAAACATCCCAACAAAATGGAAAAGCGGAACGCATGATTCGCACCATTAACAACACTATCCGCACACTTCTCTTCCAAGCACACCTCCCCCCTCCTTTTGGGTCGAAGCCCTCCACATGGCCGCTTACCTACTAAACCTTCTACCTTCTACATCAATAAACAATGAAATCCCATACACCAAACTTTTCCAAAAAGACCCTGACTACTCCCGCTTACGC
Source organism: Artemisia annua (assembly GCA_014162995.1). Lineage (NCBI taxonomy): Eukaryota > Viridiplantae > Streptophyta > Magnoliopsida > Asterales > Asteraceae > Artemisia > Artemisia annua. Next base: position 60,593 of record LBNU01018048.1, on the reverse strand, counting down.
ATCTTCGGGTGTCTTTGCTACCCTCACCTTAACTCTACCCACAAACTTGCTCCACGTGCCACCCCATGTATATTTTTGGGGTACCCCACATACCACCGTCACTACCGTTGTCTAAACCTCGAAACAAATAAAATTATCCTTTCACGCCATGTCACCTTTGATGAAACCCAATTCCCTTACCGTTCCATGACACCAAACTCACCACCCTCATACTCATTTCTTGAACCATCAACCTCACCACTTCTAAATCAATTCATTCTAGACACACCTACCACTCATCACCTAATCCAAACGAATGAGCCTTCGGCCCACATCCCCACAGCCTATCCCCCTGACACAAACACAGCCCAAATTGACCCAACTACACCTGCTCCTAACACGGCCCAACCCAATCAACCAATACATCATACTACGCCCCATACCACTCCACCTCCTCAACAAGCCCACCATCAATCACCGGCCCATCACCAATACACTCCCTCATCACCACTCGATACAAACCTACCACCCGTAAATTCCCCACAACCCACCAACGAACCTACACGCACTCACACCATGGTCACTCGGTCTCAACACGGTATTGTCAAACCTATCGAACGGTTATCCCTACATACGTCCACTATTTCTCCTATTCCTAAATCACCCTTTTTAGCTCTAAAAGAACCTCATTGGCATAATGCTATGACAGATGGGTATAATGCGTTAATTAAAAATGGTACTTGGGTTCTTGTACCGAGGCCTACTGATGTTAATCTGGTTAGATCGATGTGGCTCTTTAAGCACAAATTCCATGCAGATGGGTCTTTGAGCCGTTATAAGGCTTGTTTAGTTGCTAATGGGAGTAACCAGCAACTTGGTGTTGACTGTGATGAGACTTTCAGTCCGGTTGTTAAACCGGCTACCATCTGTACTGTTCTTAGCCTGGCCGTGTCTCGGCAGTGGCCAGTTCATCAGCTAGATGTTAAGAATGCTTTTCTTAACGATGATTTATCTGAGACTGTATACATGCACCAGCCACCAGGATTTGTTGACTCTCGATACCCTCATCATGTTTGCCTTTTGCAGAGATCGTTATATGGACTTAAACAAGCACCTCGTGCTTGGTTTACGAGGTTTTCAGGTTATGCCATCAGGGCCGGATTTTATCATAGTCGGTGTGACTCTTCATTATTCATTTATAGACAGGGTTCACAGGTTGCTTACCTTGTTATATATGTGGATGACATCATCCTTACAGCTTCCTCCAGTGTTCTTCTCCAACAGGTTATTGCCTCCTTGCACAGAGAGTTCGAGATGACCGATCTCGGGCCACTTAATTATTTTCTTGGTATCTCTGCTGAACGTCATCCTAAAGGGTTGTTTTTATCTCAAAGGAAGTATGCTCTCCAACTGCTTGAGCGTGCTCATATGACTCAGTGTAACCCCTCTAGGACACCTGTCGATACGGAGTCTAAACTGGGTCCTGAAGGGGTTCCAGTTAAGGATCCCACTTTATATCGCAGTCTTGCTAGTGGTCTACAGAATCTGACTTTCACCCGTCCGATTTATCTTATGCTGTTCAACAGATATGTCTCCACATGCATGATCCACGAGAGCCACATCTAGCTGCTCTTAAGCGTATTCTACGCTATGTTCGGGGGACTCTAGATCTTGGCTTACATTTATACTCATCGTCCACTACTTCATTAGTTGGTTATACAGATGCCGATTGGGCGGGTTGCCCTTCTACACGACGGTCAACATCAGGTTACTGTGTCTTTCTGGGTGATAATTTATTATCTTGGTCCTCCAAACGGCAACACACTCTCTCCAGATCTAGCGCTGAAGCCGAATACCGGGGGGTTGCTAATGTCGTTGCTGAGACTGCATGGATTCGCAATTTGCTCCGCGAACTGCATTCTCCTTTATCATCTGCCACGCTTGTTTATTGTGATAATGTTAGTGCCATGTATCTCTCAGCTAACCCGGTGCAACATCAACGAACGAAACATATTGAGATCGACATCCATTTCGTTCGTGACTTGGTTACGGCTAGTCAGGTCCGTGTTCTCCATGTGCCATCTCGTTACCAGTATGCAGATATCTTCACCAAAGGCCTTCCGTCAACTTTGTTTGGGGAATTTAGATCCAGTTTGAGCGTCCGACCTCCTCCTGTTCAAACTGCGGGGGAGTATTAGTCGACTGTTTAATGTAGTCATAGGCCTGTTTAGTATTATTTGTAATGAGGCCTAATAGAGCCCACTCTCTAGAATAATCCTTGTAATCTATATATTGATTAGTGATTGATAATGATAAGGCAAGGGATAATCACCTTCAAACAGATTCATCTTGCACCGCTCCAATGTGTAATAATTTAGTTCAATTTTGCAATATTTGTAGATTTGACAATTTAGACTCATTTACTTACGGGTGGGTCGTTTCGGGTATGTTTTGTGTCAAACTGGTGTAACTCGAACCTATAAAGGATGTTTTGAAAGCTGCCCAAAGTGTATTGTTATTTTTTACAACCTCCTACAGTGTTATTTATATAATTAGATAATTATCGTAATAATTTAGTTCTCACTCGTACTAAAAAGATTACCTGAATTACACACTAGACCTGTTTTAACCTAGTTATGTTGGCGCATGTAATTATTTGAAAGAAAAGCGAATTTAAACAACAAAACCATGAATGCAACAGTTCATGATTATAATTTAAAGCTTTATATAGAACAACTATGGTTCTCTTAAGTGAGGACTTCAGAATATAGTTTCTCAAAGAGTTATAACTTGATGACTGGTTGATGTGATAATCTCTTACAAAATTAGTACATCATAATCTTTGTGCCATCAGGTTCTCTTTAGTGATGAATTCAGAAGATCATTTAGAAAGCTGATGAGATCTCGCTTGAAGAAGTTGGTTTTAAATCTCTTACTGAAACTTTCTGGTGGATGGCGGCCCAAAAAAATTAGTGTAGACTTGTGTTGTGGAAATTCTTCACAAATTTTAAAGCAGTTTAAGGTTGACGGGTGATATGTGTCTAATTACACATATCTTTTACCTCATTTAACGGACAAAAACGACCAAAAACACCCAAAATGACCATATAATGTTACAAATATTCTTGGAATGTGTTTTTGTGTATTTCAGGTACAAATGGGTTGAAAACAAAGCAAATGTTGTTAGCCCATATTAGTTGTAACGGGCTCAAGCCCGACTCTAGAAGATTCTGTGATATCCTATTTATGCATATGATGTATATGTAATATTCAATCAATCAAATCATTCATATCATATTACTTACATGGTATCACGAGCCTAAAATAACCGATCCTTAAACCCTAAAATAGCCGCCACTTTAATTTTTCCGGCCGTCGGCTTCGGCCGGCGGTCCGGAGCACAGGCCCCACAAGGAACCAAATGATTGATATTAATTCTAACCCATATACTCGTTATATATATTTTTTTTCTCTCTGTTTGCGTCAAACAACAAAGCGACCCACAGTGACTTTCACTTATCACAATTCTCCCACTTCTTGCATCAACTACGTAGCCCACCACAGTTGGCTATTTGAGATAATTCCAAGAGAAAATTCTTTATAGGTTTTCTTCCTTCTTGCTTGCTTGCGTCACCCACAACACATCCACAAGAGGCCGAATGAATAATCACAGCAACTAAAAAAAATGGTAGATCGTTATGTTTTTCTAAGGAAAAACACGCCCCGTTTGTTCGGAAGGTTCTTTGGTGGTTGAAGTTTTAGAACCAACTTTCGTTTTCTTATCTTTTCCTTTGATGTTAGTGCATGAGTATTAGTTGTCATTTCTTTTGTTTTAGTATAGGGGATACTTTGGGTTATCCCATTTGTTTTAGTTGTAGGGGATACTTTGGGTTATCCCGTTTTGTCAGGATACTTTGGTTTATCCTATTTGGTAAGGGATACTTTGGTTTATCCCGTTTTGTCAGGATACTTTGGTTTATCCTGTTTGGTACGGATACTTTGGTTTATCCGGTTTGTTGCCTGCTGCTGAAGATGTGCTTCCGCTTGCTACGAATGTCTTCATCAACAAGTATTTATTAGTTTTGCTTTATTGTTTATTAGCTTTTTATCTCCAGTCCGAGCTTTCGTGATTTCGCCGCTCGGACTGCGGGGGAGTGTTAGCCCATATTAGTTGTAACGGGCTCAAGCCCGACTCTAGAAGATTC
>LBNU01018048.1:45042-56177 GCA_014162995.1 Artemisia annua | reverse complement strand
TTTTTTATATACATTTTAGGACTAGTAGAAATTTTAATGTTTTAAGGTCAACCCATTGATGGGTCAGTGATTTCTTTTTGTAACTTCCATCGTCAACCGTTTTTATGTAGTATCTATGTTTAGTTTAGTTTTAATCATCTTTAAATGTCTTTCTTATCAATTGTGTTTCAATTTTAGTGAATAAATTATAGTTTAGTGGCCTCAAGAGTCAAGATAATTTTCTTTTCCTTTGTTTCTTTTCGTGACAGTGTTTGAATGCCAAGATCTACAGTTTCAACGTTAACATTATTGCCTCATTTTGTTCTTATCAACTTTTTAGTTTCTATTAGGATTAGTATTGTTTAGTTATCATAAGTTTAAACTTGGTATTAACTTTTGTTTATGAAGCCAACAAAGAAGATTTGTGTATATGAGCTTGTAGATTGGTATTGATTATAATATGTTTAGGTGTTCATTTGATCTGTAGTCTTCATATTTGGTGACTTCTAATCCCTTTTATATTATCTCTTTTTATTATCTGTTGTTTATTGCTATGTTTAGATTTATTATGCTTATTTTATGTTATTAGTGTAGTTTTTATTACGTGCGAATAGTTTATATGTTAGTTTATAAATATGTTTACTATTGTTGGCTTAATTGTTATTGTTAGCTTAGTAGTCATGAGTAGTGAGTAGACTTATACATGCTTGTTAAGTAATAGTGGATTGTGAAATTAAGTGTGAAACTTAGAAATTATCGATTAATAACCTTTGGTTAATTTGGTTTTATTTTTAGTAATTTTAATGGGCAAAGCCATTAGGATAATTGATTATTTTGATCTAATAATTTTACCCAGAAAAATTAATTGTTTTCAATATAAACCAATGTTGTGAGAAAATAGTTTAATTTTGACGGGTATTAATTAAAAAGTGGCTTAAAATCGATAATTCGCACTTAATGATCTTTTCACCACACTTGGCAAGCATATCTTTTTATAACGTATTCTTAGCTTTAATTTTATCTTTATTAATTGTAGTCTACTTTTTAATAGTTTTTTTTTTAGAAGTGAATTTCATTAAAAACCGCTAACCCACAAAACGGGTCAGCACAAACAACAAAAGCGAACACTTACATATTTACAAAGTTACACCAATCATTCCACGAAAAAGAAGACATTTTGGCTCTATTTTTAGCCCAAAGAAATCCTAACACTTTAACCTCTCCAATAATATTTTCCACCCTTTCCTTCTTCTTTTGAAATTTGATACGATTCCTAGCCCTCCAAATGCACCAACAACCAAGAAGAGTGATGCCATGGAATATGACTTTGGCTCTCCCTGATAACCCAACAAACTCATGAATCTCCATTAAGTCCTTGAAAGAGAAAGCAAACCAATTAGGAACCTTGCACCACGATGCCACATGCTGCCAAAGGGCATTAGCAACCAAACAACCCGTGAAAAGGTGGTCAACCGTCTCCTCCACATCGTCACAAAACGGACAAGAAACATCAATGATCGGAATGTTCCTATGCCTAAGCGCCAAAGCAGTCGGAATCTTACCCATCTCGGCCCTCCAACCAAAGATATTACATTTAATCGGAATCCATTTGCACCAATCAAAAACATGGATATTGCTAAAATCCCTATCAATGCTCATCAATCTCCTCACAGCTCCAACCGAGAAAACCCCATCACTAGCCCCAACCCACTTCCATTTATCCTTCGAATCAGTCATAACAAAACCATCCAACAACCTAGAAAGCACCTCACATTCGGCCATTTCCTCTTCAGCCGAAATCGGCCTCTTCCAATTCCAATTCCGAACAATACCCAAGTCCGACTTTATCAACCTATCACCAACAATACACCTTCTAAACATCTCTAAACTGAATAATCTAGGACACACCGTCATTAGAGGAACGTTCAGCAGCCACGGATCAATCCAGAAGGCAATATCAGACCCACTCCCAACATTTCCTCTAAAAAACCTTCTGATAGGCAGCCCCGCAATCACCGTTCTAGACAAGGTTTTAACAATATTACTCCACGCACCACTCAAGGCTTTCCGAACCGGGAGAAAATCCCAACTCCGATTAGTAATATGAAACGCCTTAACAACCTCACACCAAAGACTATCTCCTTCAGACTTGAAGCGCCAACCCCACTTAGAGAGTAACGCAATGTTAGACACCCTAAGTTTACATAAACCAAGCCCCCCTTTATTCCTTGGCGTACAAACTCTATCCCACGAAACCCAGTGCATCTTGTACTCCTCTTTCGACCCACCCCAAAGGAAGTTATTCATTAAGGACTCAAGATCTTTAATCACTTTACACGGGGCTTTGTAGAGGGAGAAATAATAAGACGGAAGGCTTTCCAAAACCGACTTAATCAAAGTTAATCTCCCACCAATCGACAAACACCCAGCCTTCCAATTCGACAACCGAGCTTCAAACACATCAATGACCGGTCTCCAATTGTTAATACGGTTCATATTAGCCCCAACCGTAATCCCCAGGTATTTGAAAGGAAATTCCCCAACTTTACACCCCACAATTTTAGCTTTTTCATCCACTTCAGCCTCGCTCACTCCCACCCCGTAAAGACAGGACTTTGATAAATTGATTTTCAAACCAGAACAAATGTGGAAACACCGAAGAATCCTAACCACGTTCGAGAGACAGGAATCCGACCATTCTCCCACGATGATCGCATCGTCAGCGAAAAGGAGATGCGAAATCACAGGACCTCCATTAGGAGTCCTAATGCCATTGATCTGACCTTCATCTAGAGCCTTATTAAGCAAACACGAAAGAGCTCCCATGACAAAGAGAAAAAGAAACGGAGAAATCGGGTCACCTTGGCGCAACCCTTTCCCGAACTGAAACTCATACGTAGGCGCACCATTAACTAAAACCGATGATCTAGCAGATTTCAGAATACCCCTAATCCAGGAGCACCAAGCCCGAGAGAAACCCATCTGCTCCATGATATTAATGACAAAGTTCCAATTCACATTGTCAAAAGCTTTCTCAAAGTCGATCTTTAATATAAACGCCTTTTTCTTATTCTTCTTACACCACGATATAACCTCATTTATGATCAGAGGACCGTCGAGGATGAATTTGTTCTCTAAAAAAGCAGACTGCGAATTTGAGATCACCTTACCCATCACAGACTTGAGCCGGTTAGATAACACCTTAGAGATAGTCTTACTAATAACCCCCACAAGACTAATAGGTCTAAAGTTGTTCAACTCCAAAGAATCACGACCTTTTGGAACCAATGTAATAAACGAAGATCCACAACCCAAATTAATCTCACCACTGCTGAAAAAAGCTCCAAAAATGTCCATGAAATCATGCTCAAAAAGATGCCAAAAACGCTTAATAAATCTCATATTTAACCCATCCGGACCCGGAGCTCTATCCTCCCCACATCCAAAGACCGCTGATTTGATCTCCGAAACCAAAAAACTACCAGACAAACATTCCATATCAGCCTCTTCGAACCTCTTAATATTCCAACACTCCAAAATGGGTCTATCACATAGCTCCTCCACGAAATGGTTTTTAAAGAAACTAAACACCTCCTTCTTGACCAAACTTGGCTTCGAGACCCAAGACCCTTGAACCATAAGGCCTGGAATGTTATTACAAGCCTTGCGACAATTGACTATACCATGAAAGAAACTGGAATTCTCGTCACCATCGAGAGCCCATCTCACCCGAGAACGTTGTTTCATATCCAACTGTTTATTAATCACACTTTCCTTCAACACCTTCTTACTTTCGACATAGATCCATTCCTCTTCCTCCGAGAGACTTCTAACCTCCATTTCAGTCTCAAGATTTTCGATCTCGACCCTAGCCGCTTCCTCATCCACGTTCTCTTTATCTAACATCTCTTTGTTCCACTTTTTAATACTTTCCCTTATCCGTCTGAACTTCTTAGATAGAAAAACATCAGGGGGATCCCCCGAATTAACCATAGACGCTGCCTCGCACACTACCTCTTCAAAACCCAACTTAGATAACCACGAGTTGAAAATTCTAAACGGTCTCAGACCAAAGTTTTTGGAGACCGTCGTAAGCAACAACGGACAATGATCCGAATGAAGACTGGGCAACGCTCTAAGACAAGCCTCTGGCCATTTGTTGAAAAAACTAGAACACACCAGGAACCTGTCAATTTTACTCAGCTTCTTTCCATTATCCCGAGAACAAGTGAACCTCCTCCCTTTCATAGAGAATTCCATTAACCCCGAACAATGGATAAAAGCGTTAAAATTCCTCGCACAAGAATTCTTAAAAACCGAACCCAAACGATCCTCTGGAAACCTGACCGCATTGAAATCTCCTAAGATTACCCACATGCCACTAGAAGAAGCCACCAAGGCGCCGATATGCTCCCAAAGAACACGTTTCGCTACCACTCCCTGAGGAGCGTACACATTCAGCACATTGATAACCTCATTGAGGCCTTTCAACATCCCCGAAACAAGCAAAAAATTGCGATTCTTAATAGTCGAGCTATGGGAAAACGCCCCTTTATCCCACAAACACAACAATCCCCCCGATTGCCCAACCGAACCCAAAAAGTCCATACCAAAATTATTATTTCCCCAGATTCTTTTCCCGTTGAAATTAGACATATCTTCCACCTTCGACTCTTGGACCGCCAAAAAGTCCACCCCATGATCTTTGTTTAACTTACTAAGCCAAGGAACCTTATCCAACCCCCCTAAACCCCTCACGTTAATAGAGATAAAATTCATAACTTAACCACATTAGTACCTTCTTCCTCAATGGACTTTCGAACCAACACATCATGAGAAGCCAGGTCCACACCCAAAGCAGCTCCAACCTTAATAGTGTTCTCGATTTCCTTTTCAATAGCGACATCCACATTATCATCCTGCTTAGCTTCATCCTCTTCACTATCCGCCGATGAAGTAAGACCATCAATCCCATTATCCACATTCGATTCAGCCAAAGTATTGTTCTTTACAATACCAATAAACCTATCTAAATCAAAAGGGTCATCATCTTCTTGTCTGGTTCTTTTTTTAGGTCGACCATTCTCCACAGGGCTTTGGTTAAATACTTTAGCCCTTTGGCCCCTTTTAATCTTTACCCCAGGTTTTCGATTGGGCTTAAGCCCAATACCATGAGCTGAAAAAACAATACCTGGACTGATAACACTCTTAAGGCCCACTTCATTATTTGAGACCAACCCAATATTAACATTACTTCCTTCCCCCACATCTGGAAACTCGCAACTCCCCAAACCCACTTTATCACAATCCACCTTTTCCAAAAAGACATCATCATGAGGTAACGACTGTTGACTCTCCCCATGCACCCTTTGAGATTCTCCAAAATCTCCATGCAAGGGGAACCGAAATTCACCATCCTCAAGAAAATTTTCCACCGGAGCATCCTCAACTTTTCCAGTAACCGGATCATGCACAGACTCCGGCATCACCGTATCACACGATTTATCTAGAGGGGCATCAACAGCCACTTCCTTCCTTACCACAGCGCCAATACATTCAGGATCCCACGAACCCGAAACCTCCGTAATCCATGTCTTGAAGATCTTATTCTTCCATCTTAGATTAACCGAATCACTAATCTTAGCTCCATCACCAACGAGGACCCCCACAAGACCTACTGAAATGTCACCATCCTCCAAGCTAAGTTGAGAGGGATGGATCACCTTACCAAACTGACTAGCGATGTCGTCAAAGATCTCATCAGTAGCCAAGTTGATTGGCACACCATGAACCTTAAGCCAAGCCACCCTCTCAAAGGGTAAGGATTGACCAACCCAAACATCCAGCACCGAGAACCACTTGCTCCAATCCTCCTTCTTCATCAGAAAGACCATCGCATCATCTTCCCCCTGGAATATCAACAGTAACGATAGACCACCGTCATACACAATATCGAACCCACCAAACCCATTCTCCACCAGAATTTTATTAATTCTAGAGAGGGTCTTCAAATCATAAACTCTCCCAATCAAGGACTTCCTTCTGATCTCAAATAATGCCACAACGTTATCTGGGACCTTGATGGATTTACACGAATACTCCTCCTTGTTTCCTGGACTCACACTTACCTTCCCATCTAGGGCGTCTTTAAATGACAACCCCACCCCAGTTTGAATAGGCTGCACATTAACCCTAGGCCGTCTCGACGCCTCCTTACTATCAAAATTCCTTCCATAATTGTTATCTAACTTCTCTTTGTTCTTATAGGACTTCTCCTCCGAATCCCATATACCAATATTTTCCATAGCAAACTTCGCGATATTAACTTTTAACCTACATTGCCCCATTTTCACACCATTCATCCTTTTCTCAAGTTCCACAGCATTCCTGACCTTCTTGAAAGTTACGAATCCAAACCTGTTACCTTCCTTGTCGCGTTTCCTGGCAATGTACGAACCCACGACCTCCCTAAAACACCCCAGGAACCCCGATAGCTCCCATGGATTACACCCCGTTGGAATATTGGATATGAAGAACTTAGTAGTATCCCCCATCCCTATAGGATCCCCATTCATACGTTGTCTTCCTTTGGACCGCCTAGACGGCACCTCTTGCCATTCCCCCATGCGGATAGGGAGAGAATTTTTAGAGAGAGAATTTTTAGTGAGAGAATTTTTTTATTAATTTTTTATAAACTTTTTAATAGTTGATAATTGCTTTTAATATTAGATTTGCGCAATTACTTACTTGTGCTTTACGTGTTTGTTTTATATGTTTAATTGTTGCTTTTAGTTTATGTTTGATATCCGTAGTTTTAAAACCCAAAATCTCATTTGATCACTATTCAATTCACACGATCACAAACTAGATTCGATTCACCATTTCACACCTCGTCGGGACTTAACGACCCGGGGACACACTATACTCACCGGAAAACGCGTGGTTTGACTACTTTGAATATTTCTTGGTTAAAGTTGACTTTCTACCGTGATCATTTTGGCGCCACTGCCGGGGAGGTTGTTGCGTGTTTTAAAAACGTTTAAGTTTAGTGATTTTTCAAAACCCTCCTTGTACAAATTTCACCACTTTGTAATTTTTTGTAAAAATCAAAATCAATAAAAAAAAAGTCATTAACACTTTTCCTAAAGTGTTATCAACTCCAAAAAAATCAAAAACAACAAAACAAATCGTGAAGTTAAATTATTGGGCAAATTACTTGAAAATGTATGCAACTTGCCACTTTTTCTCATTGCATGTAGCTTTCTTTTTTTTTCCCAATGTGTCACTAAACTTGCTAAATTCGTCCATTGTGTGTAACGGTGACTTAATTCACCTGCTGGAGCAGGTTAACCTAACGGTCGTTAGGTTTATCATTGCACCGTTAGTCCTTTAGACTAACGATCGTTTATCATGACTACATACAATGACAAAAAGTAACAAGTTAGATGACTTTTATAATTTTTAAAATTTATGTACGTTTTTTACATGTTTTTGCACACATTTTTATACACACATTTTTATACACGTTTTTATGCATATTTTTATACGGATTTTCATACACACATTTGTATACACATTTTTATTCACGTTTTTATACACACGTTTTTTATACACACGTTTTTATGCACGGTTCTACACACGTTTTTATACGTTTTCGCTAGTTTTTTTGCGTTTTCGCCAGTTTTTTTGCGTTTTCGTCCAGTTTTTCGCGTTTTCGTCCGGTTTTTCACGTTTTCGTCTATCTTTTACGTTTTCGTCAGTTTTTTCACGCTTTCTTCTGTTTTTTCACGTTTTATCCCTTTTTTTTGCGTTTTCGTCCCGTTTTCGTGTTTTCGTCCATTTTTTCGCGTTTTCGTCCGGATTTTTACGTTTTCGTCCGATTTTTCAATTTTTCGTCCGTTTTTTCACGTTTTCGTCCATTTTTTACATCTTCGCCAAATTTTTATGTTTTCGTCTGTATTTTTATGTTTTCGTCCCTTATTTCACACTTTCTGACAAAAAAGTAAAAAACTGACAAAAACGTAAAAAAAATATAGACGAAAACGTGAAAAATCTGACGAAAACATGAAAAACCGACGAAACNCCTCTCTCCTCAAATAAATTTCAGATCTCGTCTCAACTCATCTCTCTCATCAGTCAGTACCATCATCTTCTCTCCTCAACATCATTTTTAATCCGAAGACCATCAACCAACAATCCTCTCTATCATATCCCACCGAGAACCACTTATAATAATCAATTGGGTACGAGTAGACAAGAATACCGCGGCCACAAACTTTAGTTTCAAGATCTTTTGAAGGGTCTCAGGTAGGGTCGACAAGTGTTGTGTTGTTTTGTTTTGTTGTAGTGTCAATGAATGAACGAACAAAAGAAAGAAAGTAACAGATTTGTTACATTTCTTCTCTTGATAGATTCGGATATTGAATGAAGCCAAGCCTTCAAAAGAAAGGTATATGATGAATTTGTTTTTCGTGTTTAAAGAACTTTGAAGTCTCATAATAATTATAGACACACGAAAAAACATGACTGAGATCTATTGTTATATTTCTTTTACTGTTGTTGTTACTTGTCGTTGAGATGTTGGTGAAGGGATGGAGGTTTAGATAGTGTTGGAGTTTGTAGGTATGGCTGTGTACAACTTATGTGTCTCGATCTGGTTTTCCTTTTTCTTTTTGTTTTTGTTGACTGATTTAGAACAAGGAAAGTTAGAATAGATCTGAGGTCTAACGGAGTTGGTATATGGTTTTGGTTTGTGGTCAAGTGAATCTACTTCTCTTCATTTGTTCTAAAAAAATCTCGATAATTTTTTTTTTGCATTCATAAGATTTCGATACTTTACTGTTTATCGAGAAAATTTTATCGAGAAAATTTTTTATCGAGAAAATTGGTACATGGTTTCGAAATCTTTGGTTATCGAGAAAAATTATCTCGACAGATTAGGGTCTTGGTTATCGAGAATAAAGATTTCGATATTTTAGGGTTTAATGTTCTCGATAACCATGTTTTTTCTCGAAAATTTCTTATACAAGAAATTCCGACCAGATTCCGGCGACTTTTCCCAGTTTCCAATGAGTTTTCCGACTAGATTCCCAGTTACCGATGAGATTTCTGACCATTATAATCACTTTTGACCATAAGAATGACCATAAAACAGTTGAGACCATCCACGGTATTGTTAAAAAATTAGTCTCAAGAAAAAAAATAAAGTTAACATAAAACTGTTATCGAGGACTAAAAAAGACACAAGAACAACAGATATATGAGAACTGATAGTGAAAGGTTGTGACTTTGGACCAACTTTTGATACACATGGGTGTTATGAAAAACTGTACCACTTAAAAGATTTAAAAATAATTTCAGATCTACAAAATGTGGGTAAAACAGTTTCATAAACAGATTTGACCACAAAAAAAATACGATTTTGACAAGATGACACCACAAAATCAACAAATATGTAACCTGGGCTCTGATGCCACTTGTTGGATCGTAGTTTATTGTTGATTTATGGTTCGGGAGGTCGAGTAGTATGGAAGAACATCATCTTCATTGTTAGTGAGAGAAAGTTAGAGAGAGAAGGGAAATACTAGGTGTTTTATTGATAAGGAAAAGTGAAAGGAAATAACACAAAGTCTCACCCCTCCATGGAAGTATGGAGGGGTATATAAAGCCTAACACACTCACAACTATGACAATATTACATAACTAGTCCGTGTGTTTTGGCTAAACAAGATAGATAATGTAATCCCGTAAATGTCGTTCCATTTACGTGTTAGGACCATAAACTCAGGTCCTAACATATGGTAAAGTTGATTTATATTCCTTATCTATTTATGGAAGTGGACAATTAATTTGGGACAACCGAAAAAGGAAAGATGGACAATAAATATGGGACGGAGGTAAGAGATTTGTTATTGTTAGCTTAATTGTTGGCTTAATTGTTATTGTTAGCTTAGTAGTCATGAGTAGTGAGTAGACTTATACATGCTTGTTAAGTAATAGTGGATTGTGAAATTAAGTGTGAAACTTAGAAATTATCGATTGATAACCTTTGGTTAATTTGGTTTTATTTTTAGTAATTTTAACGGGCAAAGCCATTAGGATAATTGATTATTTTGATCTAATAGTTTTACCTAGAAAAATTAATTGTTTTCAATCTAAACCAATGTCGTGAGAAAATAGTTTAATTTTGACGGGTATTAATTAAAAAGTGGCTTAAAATCGATAATTCGCACTTAATGATCTTTTCACCACACTTGGCAAGCATATCTTTTTATATCGTATTCTTAGCTTTAATTTTATCTTTATTAATTGTAGTCTACTTTTTAATAGTTGATAATTGCTTTTAATATTAGATTTGCGCAATTACTTACTTGTGCTTTACGTGTTTGTTTTATATGTTTAATTGTTGCTTTTAGTTTATGTTTGATATCCGTAGTTTTAAAACCCAAAATCTCATTTTATCACTATTCAATTCACACGATCACAAACTAGATTCGATTCACCATTTCACACCTCGTCGGGACTTAACGACCCGGGGACACACTATACTCACCGGAAAACGCGTGATTTGACTACTTTGAATATTTCTTGGTTAAAGTTGACTTTCTACCGCGATCATTTTGGCGCCGCTGCCGGGGAGGTTGTTGCGTGTTTTAAAAACGTTTAAGTTTAGTGATTTTTCAATACCCTCCTTGTACAAATTTCACCACTTTGTAATTTTTTGTAAAAATCAAAATCAATAAAAAAAAGTCATTAACACTTTTCCTAAAGTGCTAACAACTCCAAAAAAATCAAAAACAACAAAACAAATCGTGAAGTTAAATTATTGGGCAAATTACTTGAAAATGTATGCAACTTGCCACTTTTTCTCATTGCATGTAGCTTTCTTTTTTTTTCCCAATGTGTCACTAAACTTGCTAAATTCGTCCATTGTGTGTAACGGTGACTTAATTCACCTGCTGGAGCAGGTTAACCTAACGGTCGTTAGGTTTATCATTGCACCGTTAGTCCTTTAGACTAACGATCGTTTATCATGACTACATACAATGACAAAAAGTAACAAGTTAGATGACTTTTATAATTTTTAAAATTTATGTACGTTTTTTACACGTTTTTGCACACATTTTTATACACACATTTTTATACACGTTTTTATG
>LBNU01018048.1:0-44979 GCA_014162995.1 Artemisia annua | reverse complement strand
CAGCTCCTGATCTCCGAACGATGGAGGAGTTGTGTCAGCCCACCATGCAAAGGAGGGGAGGACCCATTGCACCACTCACTATTGGAGCCACGGACTTTGGAATCAAGCACCACATGATCCAGCAAGTCCAGAATTCGTGTCAGTTCCACGGTTTACCCGGTGACGATGCAAATAAGCATCTCGATAAATTTTTAACCGTCACCCAGAGTATGAAGCAGAATGGTGTCACCGAAGATGGCCTTCGCTTATATCTCTTTCCATATTCTCTCACTCATCATGCTACTGCCTGGTTTGATCGTCTCCCGAAGAATTCGATCCATACTTTTGATGAAATGGTTACCAAATTTTAGCAAAATATTTTCCACCATCCATGGTAACAAAATTAAGAAATGATATTAGCAACTTCAGACAGCTTCCCGATGAGTCCTTATTTGAGGCATGGGAACGCTATAAGCTTGCAATCGATCGTTGTCCTAATCACAACATGCTTTTTGTCACCATCATAGATACCTTCTATAATTGTTTAACACTTCGTCATCGTGACACGATCAATGCTGCTGCTGGTGGGACCTTCATGAAAAGGACCCCCGAGGTTCCCACTAACTCTCTGAGAATGGGGGACGAGCATCTTAACACTATTCCTGAAAAGGAATCGGACGAATTCATAAAGTCTAGTGTTGAGAACCTTGTCCCAATCCCAAGTGAGTTCTAGGGAATTCTTGATCATGTGTGTAGGTCCAAAGTTTTGGATCTTAGCAGCCTTTGTAAGATAATATATGCCTTGGATAAATCCAAACTATCTGTATGAGAAACTCTAAACAATGTATACTTGATGTTAACGCAGAATATTAACACAAGCAGTAAGAACAACACAGAGAATTACTAACTTTATATTCTATTAATTTCTTGAAAACTTGGCATAGAACTCAATGCCATAGGGTTCCTTTTATAGTATAAGGAAACCCTAATTCTACAAACGTGTGAAAGGATGCATGCATATCTTCTCCTAAGATATCTAACCGCGTGCATATCCCTTCCTATAATATCTCCTAAGGTGTCTAACTTGTTCAGCAAAACAGACTTAACTGAACTAACATAAACAGACTTAGCTATAAGTTATCAAACTTAACTTAGTACTGGCAGACTTAACTATCTACCCGACTTAACTAAACTAATCAGACTTTTAAGTCTGTTACAAATAATTCCCAACAATCCTCCCCTAACTTGATCTTCATGTTCCATGATCTTCAAGTTCCTCTCTTCAGAAATGCTTTGAGGATTTTTGAATGTAAGCTCCATCGGAATTATTTTGAGCCGCAACTTTTGTTGAATCTTGAGAACTTTGCAGCAACCTTCAAATATTTAATACCATTTGATCTTTGCAGCAACATTGACAATATGTACATCAAATCAAAAGTTTCATACTATTCTCATCACTTCCAGGTGTGTGAACTCCTGTGAGAGGTGAATCATTGAAAGTTTAATGGATTTGATGTCTCTTTACCAGATAGCCATCACTTCTGGAGTAGCCAATGTTTAAGTATGATACTATGGTACATTGATAACCATATGATTTTTAGCAAACCATCAGCTATCAACGGATTTGGTATGTCTTTACCAAAAGCCGTTTGCTTGTAGCCATCTCTTTAATGTAATACAATCATCATCTTGGTGAGTTGATTACCAATTATGGTTTTTCCACTGCCTTTACCACAAGCCATAATCTTGTGGGCTAGTCAACTCTTCACTATACCAGATATGGTGAGTTGATTACCATACAATTTTTGGCAAATTGTCAGCTATAAACGGATTTGAGATATCTTTACCTAGAGCCGTTTGCTCTTGGATTAGCCAGTCCTTATGTGGGTTAGACATGGTGGACTAATAACCATTTAACTTTTGAAAATTATTTCAAACACCTCAAGCAGTCTCCTGCTTAGACTGTCTTTCTATGAGCTTCAAAAGCTGTCCTTTTGTCTCATCCTCCTTATCTCCTAGTAGTTTCTTTTCTAGCATAACTTTACAAACTCTAGGAGGGATTGGGTATTCCACTTCTGCATGCATGTAGATGTGTGCAGTCTTCAATGTTAGACAGTGAACTGCACAACTAGAGAAATACCTCCAATTTCTCACTTTTTGTTGATGAGTTACTTTCCATATGTCATTAGTCTTGCTTGGAGGATCAAACATAACTTTTAAGTCTCCCCAGAGAACCTTTTAAAAGTCATCCTCGGGTGCACCAACTTCATACTTTATCACCATAAGCCTGTATAATTCCTTCAGATCATCCCTTGTCAAATCATGTAACACAGCTGGAAAGTTTAAGTAAAGATTTTCAGTATAATCTTCTCTTATGATTTTGTATGCTGCTCTGTAGTTCCCTTGTTTGATGATTTGCCAGTTTACAACTTTGGCAGGTGTTTTCAAACTTTGTGTCATGGTTTCCATGGTTTGAGAATCAGATGAATATTCTTGCACACTTTCTTCCACATCAGCTGTCTTTGATCCCTTTTTGCCAATGGTCTTTCTCCTGGTTCTTCTCAAAACTGGTTCTTTTACTTCTTCTTTCTTTTTCACAGGGAGATCCTTTGTAGACTCAGCAATGTTTTCAACATCAACAACTTTCTCAAATGCAGTAGCCTTAGAAGATTCTCCAGCCTTTCTTTTCTTTGGATCCTCCTTTTGAAGTGTTGTATCATGCCTTTTGAGTCCATAAAACTGTGCCTCTTTTTCTGAGTCCATAGGGAGAAAATGTATAGTCCTTTTGTATCCCATGTAATAGGCTAGTTCTATTTGTCCTGGAGACATGCCTTTGAATTGAGACACCTTCCAGTTGCACTGATTGCACAAATACATCTTCATCCCATACAACACTTTACTTTCTAAAAGATTTTTCCTCTTCTTTTTAGAACCTCTTAGTGAACTTAACATGACATCCAGAGCTTGTTATTTTTCATATTTATAAAATCCAAAAGTTGTGCTGTCTGCTGATCTTCACTTAGGCTTTGATCTGCAAAATGTTCAAGAGCCTTTCTTCGTATTTCAGGATCTATGGCAATCAGTTGCTTGATCTTATCCTGAGTTGGCTGATATGGCTCCTCATGCATCTTTTTAGTTCTGTGTTGCTTTGTAGTATTGAGATCCTCTGCTAATTTTCTAGCCAATTCAGCATCTTTGGCTTGTAATGCTTCCAGTTTTGCTTGCTCAGCTCTATCCTCTGCTTGAATTCTTGCAATTTCAGCTTGACTTGCTGCTTCTTCTCTTTCTTGTCTCTTAGTTTTCTTGAGCTGAGGAGCTTCTTCCACCATGATTTGCTTTCCTTTACCTCCTCTTCTTGTGGTAACCCAAGTTTCACTAACAGACTTAATTTCTACAGCAGGTTTAACCTTTTCAACAGACTTAATCTTAGCTTATGTAGCAGACTTAACCTTAGCAGACTTAATCTCAGTTTCTGTAGCAGACTTAACCTTAACAAATTTAACCTCTGCAGCAGACTTTACCAGATCATCAGCAGGCTTAATTATTCCAACCTCTTCTGTCCCCACTTTCTTTTTCAACAATTTCTTTTGCTGACTTTGACTAAGAGTGTTGATTAGAATGTCAGCTGCTTCCATTCCTTTAGGGCTGACTTCTGAATTATGAGGAAGGTTTTCTTTTATAGGAGTCTGAAGATCTTGATCATCCAAATTCCTCCTCTGTTTGGAAGAATTTTCAACAGTATCATCCTCAGTATCACTGAACACCATACCAGAAGCTTTCATTGCATCTTCCATCTTTTGTACCCTCTTGAACAATTTGTCAATAGTAGCACCCATGGTTTGCTTAGTCTCCTTTAATTCATTTTCCAGCACCTCTATCTTATTTGCAAATTGTGTGAGAATTGCTTTGCTTGTAGAGAATTGTCCCTCCTCATGAGTTGAGGTGTGGGAGTGGGTTTGTGGAGATAGATGTGGTGGTGAAGGGGAAGGTGGCAATGTACCAGGGGAGCTAGAGGAACCAGGTTCAGGAATAGGGACATCAGGGTTATCCATTGGTAGGGATGAATCATCACTTTCAGTTGATGAAGATGTACCTGCATTGTCAGTACCACTAGGTAGCATAGCAGGGAGCAAGGGTTTGAATTTCCCTTTAAAACTCCTTTTCATGTTTGCAAAGACCTGCTTTTTAAATGGGATGACCATATACTGAAGTTTATTAATTGTTTCAACATCTAGCACCATTTGTAAAAACCTTGGATACATCAAAAACTTTGTGGTGCTTTTGGAATTAGTGACCATTGCTTCAAAGATCATTTTTGAAAAATCATATGTTTTGTTTGTGGAGAGACATATCAATGCAGAAGCAAGATTGCTACCAAATTGATCTCATCCACCACTCTTAGAACTTAAGCATTGAAGCAAGTGGTGAATCAAGAACCTCCAATTTGGAGTAAATTGACTCTTCCAAAACGTAAAAGTACCATCAGGAAGGTATCCCATTTTCTTTATACCCTTAAAAATCTTTTTATTTGACAACATAGTAATTCCTGAGGCATCATTTAATTGAAGACTACTTCGAATGGAAGCCTCAGTAACAGAGTAATCAGTATTATCTATTGTTGCCATTAACTCTTGAGTCCCATCAGCAAGAGTTTCGGCAGTAGCAGTCTGCCAAAACTGTTTGACTAGGGAATCGTAAATGATAAGGTGACATGTAAGTGCATACCTGATGTAAGAACCCTTCATAAACTCCACGATTTCATGGAAGTCATCACTTCCCACTGGTTTATTCAGGAACCCGACTTGATTGTGCTTGTTACAGTACTTCATACTTGCAATATTGTTTTCGCTTTGAATGTTTGAAAGGTACTTTGAAAAGATGTTGATGATGAGTTTAAATAGCCAAGAATGAAAACAGAGGATGCGATTTTCTTGCCGAAAATAGGTGATTTGTTTGTTACAATAATTTTGGAGAGAAAATAAAAGATAAAGATTGAAAATAAAATCAAATATTATCTTTATATACTCCTAAAATATTGTAAAACTATAACGGTACTATTTAAACAGTGAAAATCATTGGGCCGATGACCAGTACTAACGGTCATAAAAAAAACACTGCCAGACTTAATTTTGGTCAACCAGACTTAATCTGATGATCAATATTGACTCAAAAATAGCCTTTGTATGTCTTCAATCCATATTTTCCCTGCAAAAATTAGTCCAACAACCAAGAGAAGACATATATATGCACCCAACTTTAAACATCTGACTTATTATGCACATTAATTCAGTAGACATGACTTTTTAGTTTCAAATTATACATTTAACCTCCCCTTAAATGTAGCTAGGTACCATGTAAATTTAAGAAACTAAAAGACCTTTGTTAAGCATGAAAATGTGTATAAAGTACTTAATCCAAAACAAAAACTTTTGATGTTTGCAAAACATGAATCACACATGTCCTAATGACTTATTCAAGCACAATGCAAGTCTCTTAAAATGATGCAATAACCTTGAGAAGAAATGATGTAATTCTCAAAACTTAATCTCTCTTCCTTTTGTTGGAATCATTATCAAGCTCATCACAGATCTTAGTTAACAGTTGACTACCTATGCTGAGAAGAAGGTTATCAATGTCATCAGTTTGTTCTTCACATTGAAGTTTTGAGGACATCATTCCATAGAGTACTTCAGTGCTTAGAGGATACACTACATCAGTGAGCATAAAGATATCAACACTTCCTTTGATTGATATATGATGAACTCCACTTGTAGAATATAACTGCCACAAGAGAGTTTTATCTTGGCTTGGAAAGCTCCAGTGCACATCTGCAGAACTTGGTGCAAACATTCTGTGAAGCTCTACATATAGTTCCTGTGCCTTCACATCAACTTTTCCTCCATGTATGAAATCTAGTTGAACCAGTTTCCATAGAGTATCTAAATCTTCCCGATCGCAAGACTTCACCAAGGTTTCCATGTTCTTGTAGCATTCAGATGTGCCATCAGCTCTAGTTATCTTCCAGACCTTTCCACCTTTATCCCTGCCAGTTCTCCATTCTTCAATCCTTGCTGGAAATAGGTTGATGTTTCCTTTCAAAGCATCTATGGGTTCCTTAAAACCCAGTTTGTGCTCTGAGCATCCACTATCAAATAAATCATTATAGCTTAGTTCCTGTAGTGAATGATCCTGCACAGAAGTAAGAGATTAGTTTCTCTTATGACCCATGCCTGTACAGGCTTGGGTCCATTTTGGGGATCTACATATTTGTAAGTCTTGTAAGAACAAGATCCACTGATACTGCATTGGGACTTATAGGTAAGTTCATTCTTTAATGGGTCACATTTCCAATAGTCTAGGTCTCTAGTAGGAGACCCCCTTTTACCCTTTATAGCATAAGAGTTTGAGATCTTTGCTGTATTATTTTCAATGGGTCTTCTCACAGGTGATTTTGATTTGGAGAAATTTCTTCTTTGGTTAAAACTGTTCATCTGTGAAATAGGTCTTCTCACAGATGAATAAGATTTTGCAAAGTAATTTCTATGATTAGCTTGATTCACCTGTGACTTAACTGGTTGTTTTGGTCTATAATAGCCAGTATTACCCTTGGTTTGAGCAGGATTAACCTTTTGCCCCACAGGTTTAATCTGGTTTCTACCTGTATTAACATTTGGTCTACCAGAATTAATTTTAGAATGGCCAGTATTAACCCTTAAATGAGCAGAATTAACATTTTTGTTACCAGTATTGAGTAGAACTTGTCTAGGGACAAACTGATTAGAATGATTAATTCTATTCACATTATTCCATGCAGGTTTACCCATATTATTACCAGTATTGACCATCTTTTGTTTTCTTAACTCATTTTCTTTAGCCATTCTTCTTTAATGAAAGTCACAGTCTTTTATCAAATGACTAATGCTATTAAACACAAAACATCTTTTCTGAGTATATAGATAACCTCCTCCTAACACTCTACAGCAGTAATACTTCATCAGCAGAATCTGGTCTTCAGCAGATTCCCTTCAGCAGCAACCATCAGTGGAATTCACACTCAGCAGAATTCCCAACATCTAGTTGAACCAGTTTCCATAGAGTATCTAAATCTTCCCTATCACAAGACTTCACCAAGGTTTCCATGTTCTTGTAGCATTCAGATGTGCCATCAGCTCTAGTTATCTTCCAGACCTTTCCACCTTTATCCCTGCCAATTCTCCATTCTTCAATCCTTGCTGGAAATAGGTTGATGTATATCTTCCTTTCAAAGCTATCTATGGGTTCCTTAAAACCCAGTTTGTGCTCTGAGCATCCACTATCAAATAAATCTTTATAGCTTAGTTCCTGTAGTGAATGATCCTGCACAGAAGTAAGAGATTAGTTTCTCTTAATGACCCATGCCTGTGCAGGCTTGGGTCCATTTTGTGGATCTACATATTTGTAAGTCTTGTAAGAACAAGATCCACTGATACTGCATTGGGACTTATAGGTAAGTTCATTCTTTAATGGGTCCCATTTCCAATAGTCTAGGTCTCTAGTAGGAGACCCCCTTTTACCCTTTACAGCATAAGAGTTTGAGATCTTTGCTGTATTATTTTCAATGGGTCTTCTCACAAGTGATTTTGATTTGGAGAAATTTCTTCTTTGGTTAAAACTGTTCATCTGTGAAATAGGTCTTCTTACAGATGAATAAGATTTTGCAAAATAATTTCTATGATTAGCTTGATTCACCTGTGACTTAACTGGTTGTTTTGGTCTATAATAGCCAGTATTACCCTTGGTTTGAGCAGGATTAACCTTTTGCCCAACAAGTTTAATCTAGTTTCTACCTATATTAACATTTGGTCTACCAGAATTAATTTTAGAATGACCAGTATTCACCCTTAAATGAGCAGAATTAACATTTTTGTTACCAGTATTGAGTAGAACTTGTCTAGGGACAAACTGATTAGCATGATTAATTCTATTCACATTATTCCATGCAGGTTTACTCATATTATTACCAGTATTGACCATCTTTTGTTTTCTTAACTCATTTTCTTTAGCCATTCTTCTTTAATGAAAGTCACAGTCTTTTATCAAATGACTAATGCTATTACACACAAAACATCTTTTCTGAGTATATAGATAACCTCCTCCTAACACTCTATTCCATTTATCATTCTTTTCCTTTTTTGGTGTCTCTGGTTTATTCACTTGTTGCCTAGGAGATTTTAAGTGAGTTTCACAACTAGGTTCAACAGGTTTATGTTTAGGTTCAGACACAACAGGTTTATCACTTTTAACAGAATTAGACTTTGACACTTCACTTGATATACTTTCAGGCTCTGATTCAGAGGACTCAGAGGTGTTTCCAAGTGATTCTTTACTGTCATTAGATTGACAGGTAGAGTATTCACTGGTTTTATCTTCTGAGACCTTTGTTTCAGGCACTTGAGGTCCTTTTTTTACCATACACATATAGTGATTCATCAAATTCTCTCTCAGGTAGAGGAGTATAATCTCCACTTAAAGGAGGAGGAACTCCTTTGTAGTTATCAGTTTTTAAGAATCTACTATATGCAATTGAATCAGCCAAGTCAGTATATGAAGCAGTAAACATGCTTCTATCCATCTCTTCTTCATAACTTAGAACCTCACTATCTGATTTAATCTCATATCCTAGACCAATTTTACATGTTGAGCTCATGCCACTGTTTATTAATTTTGACAAATTTTGAGAAGAATTTTTCCATTTGTCTACTATTTGATGTAATTCTTCTTTTTCTTTAAGAGCTTTTTCACCAATTCTCCTATATTTTTTCAGTTTTTCATCTTTAGCATATATCTCATTAGCCTGAAAAGTAAGTTTTTGGTTTAAATTGGCTAGTTGTGTTTGAAGTTTATCAACCTGAGCTTATAAAGTTTTGACACCATTTTCATAAGCAAGTATTTTAATCTCTTGTTCTTCTATTTGATTTGTTTGTTCATCACACATGGCTTTAACATTGTTGTATGAATCAATACACAGTTTAGAACATAGAGATACCTCAGAGTTAGAGCTTATGGCCATTAGAGCATGGTTGGTAGGTTCCTCCTCATCAGTGTGCTCCACCCAGTTGATAATGCCATCATCTATTGTTAACAGACCAACCTGGCTGTCTCCTTCTTGTTCACCTCCTCTGGATACATCCTCTTCTTCTTCTCTTTAGAAGTCACTTTTGCTGTGCATTCTCTAGCAAAGTGACCATTGTTGTTGCACTTCCAGCATACAAGTTTAGACTTATCATAACCAACTGGCTTATTTCCATTGTATTTAATGTTTCTTCCAGTTTTCTTGAAGAACTTTTTCATCCTGAGTGCAATCATGGCCAGTTGCCAGTTGATATCCATTTCTTCAATATCAACTTCATCAATCTGATCAAGATCATCATGTATGAGATCTCTTTCATCAGATCTCTTTGCAAAAAGAGAATAGAGAACTTCATCAGCAATGCCAGCAGGGTTATCTCTCTCCTTGTTGATAGAGGAAGAAGCATAACTGCCAGAATTAAAACTGCCAGAACTAACTCTGTTAGTACTGGCCTTGCCTTGTCCAACAAAGGCAACATTGGCTGCACTGGATGATGATTTTGAGCTTCCTGATGCGTGGTTTTGCGACCTTACAACAGGTTTTACCTCTCAAGGGATCTTAAGAGGGCTTGCAATCCCACCAGGAAGTGTACCTGACCGATGTAATATAGTGTAGTGGCAAGTACCGGGGGATTGATCGTTCTCTAGGGGAATAGTGTCGTTAGGATTGAAAAACTACTCTAATAGGTCTAAGGGTGAGGGAAGATTCTTTTTGTATTTTATGTTTTTAGGAAAGCAAGTAAAATTATCTTGGGTTTGAAGGAGTGGGCGGAATTAGTTGCAAGTCAACTAACCCAAATAACTACAAATGCAAAATAAAATAAAATAAACGAAAATAAGATGGTTGTGAAAACTAATATGGAGAGAAGTGTGTTTACTTAGATTTCATTACTCCCTAACTATCTTTTACCGGTTGATTAGTGTGTTATAATTGCGTGGATGACGTGTTGCATTCCTTAATACCAGTCGTGGGGGTGTGTACGAACTTCCCCAACTCTATAAGCTCCTACTTCACTCCTATGTCGAGCCGACTAAAAGCTCCTAACATGGGATCATTAGAATTCGCTCATGCATTAAATACAACCATATAATCGTAGTACACATCCGACCATGTTTCTTAAGACGTTCAAGCAAGTTACCGTATCGGAGGTTAGCCAGTTTTCTTAAGCCTAACATCGATAAAAATTCATCCAATACAATTAATAACACACCATTCAACCAATAATTAATAGTTAGGTTTCATTAGATCTAAGCGAACACGAAGAAAACCTATCCTAGCATGTTAAACAAAAGACAAGAACAAGATAGAATCAAACAACACATAGACATATTGAATGATTATTTGATAACTTATCTTCAATGTAACATGGAAGATCTCAAGGTGAAAAACCTTGAAAAAGCTGCTAAAATTTGTATTTTTCTCCCTAAAAAGTTCCAAAGAATGAATGAAAATTGCGAGAATATATATAGATATACAGATCTGACGGCATCACGTTATGGGGTGTGACGCCGTCACCGTGCCGCGGTTAGGGTTTCGTGATGGCCTCTTGACGCCGTCCCCCTTTAAATCCCAAAAATCCATTCTGGCCCGTCAAGCAAATTCTTCATATCCACCTCCTTTTTCCTAGCTTGACACCGTCACCTCCTAAGCCGTGACGCCGTCAGGGTACTGTTCCAACATATTTTGAGACTTTGTCGTTTTCTTTACTTTTATGCTCCAAAAACGTCCAAAATGCTTCCTTTTCCAAATTTCTTCTCCAAAGTACCTAAAATGACAAAAGGAACGATTTAGGGCAATATTTGATCAAATAATTACGATTTTTTAGGGCTTAAATGACCCCCAAAAGCGGTACACTTTCGCCTCATCAAACACCCTTACACTTGAGATTTGCTTGTCCTCAAGCAAAAGCGCTTTTATTCTAATCAAAATACAAGTTAGGGGTCATTTAACACTAATATAAAAGTAATTACAACAAATAGTCGTTATCCTTCAATCATAATAAGCAAGGAGATTACATACTAGCACCTCTCAAGTAGTGTTTAGATACTCACATCTCTCAGGTGTCTTAAAAGTATATCTCACAAATGAAAATGAATAATATCTCTCACTACATGTCATAGCAAATAGATTACTATAGGCTTGGGAAAGGATCAAAAACCTTCTCCACTAGGCGTAAGCACCTAAGATAAACTATCAAAGAGGGCTTTCCAAAGGGTTGTAACGTGAGGTGTAGGGATATGATAAACACGGGTTTGTTGGATAAGGGATATTTTACTGGTGGCGAGTTAAAGATCTTGATTAATTACATGTACAATATGGCGTTGCTAAGCCAAGACTAGACTCGACTTAAGCTAATCAAAAACTAATAAAACATAAAATAAACATAAAAGGAAACGGGATGGTAGTCCGTATGTTTTTTCTACTTTTCTTTTTCTCATTTTTTTCATTTTTTTTGATTTTTCGATTTTTTTTCTTTTTTTTTCTTTTTTTTTGGCATACACTCTTGCCCTACCATCCAAAATAATACATCATAGGGGCCTCGGTTCTCCCCTTAC
Organism: Artemisia annua; assembly: GCA_014162995.1. Taxonomy (NCBI): domain Eukaryota; kingdom Viridiplantae; phylum Streptophyta; class Magnoliopsida; order Asterales; family Asteraceae; genus Artemisia; species Artemisia annua. Next base: position 33,336 of record LBNU01018048.1, on the reverse strand, counting down.
ACTTGAACTTTTACATACTTTACAAATAACTAGTATAATGACTCGAATTAAGATAATCGAAACACTTGGAGTACTTTTAAAATAAATAGCACATATGGGGGTAATAATGTTGTTCTTCCCCATTACTCCATTACACTAGTACTTTACCCATGAGTCCCAATCGTCCCAAAACAATATGTACAAGATATGACTCGACTTAGCAACCATGTAATCAATAAGATAATTAACTAAGGGTTTAAACAAATGTTGTCACAATAATGCACTAAAGGTGAGTACATACAAAGTAGGCTAAGGCGATTTGGGTGTACATTTAAGTGGGTTGTAACAAATTCTTCCTTTAAGTAAAATGCTTAAAGTTAGAAACGAAAAGGATAGGCTCTGGAGGGTGTACTAGGGGTATCGTGTACTAAAAATGAGTACAACGCAAGGGTGTGGGAAAATTACTTGACCAATGTAGCCAAAGTAATTATAACAAAAACACAGGTGTAAAACAATGGGTTAATCCTAATGCCTCTTATCATGTAGTAAATCTAACTACACGAATGTAGTCTAACTTGTGGATTTGGGATAGTCCTAACGCAAGTTCTAGAATCTAAGTGCTACCGGTACACACATCATAGCATAGATGCTTTTCCTACCAATTCTAGGGGCGAACCTCACATATTTGGGGTGGAAAATTTTTTTAGTGGTACGGTTTTGTGCTAGTCATATAACTCCTATCCATGAGACGCTCATTAAGACCAAAGTTTCACTCCAATATGTTGTAAAAAATTTTAAATTTGGCACTAAAATTGCCCTAACAGGTATTTCTCTCAGTTTTATTACACACCTACCATTAAACAAACAAAAATCAAGCGTAATTGCATTCTCTAAGGTATCGTAATTTACCCCCCCCCCCTTACACTTAAGATGAACATTGTCCCCAATGTTCAAATAATAAGATGTAAAAGTAAATAAGGTAAAAGAATGAAATCAAATACTCCCCTGATTCGCTCGGTGGATAAAGTGGTAACATGGTTAGATCTTCTTCCAAGAGAATGTAGAAGCTCCAAGATTAAAGCATTGCCAGAAGCTTGATTCCACATACATCTCCTTGTCCAGAATAACCTGTTAAACCTGAGAAAACAAACACGAAAACCTGCATAACATCGGCGGGATAAATCTGTATAAGGATATAATGCTTGTGGAATGAATATTTTGCATATTCCTGGAGTTTATAAGTTAGAGATTTAATAAAGCATTTTATGATTCCGAAAGAAAAACAAAACTTTCAAAAATTTCAGAAAACTACACCTGACGCCGTTAGGTTGGGGCCTAACGCCGTCAGAAGTGATCTGACAGATTTTTCATGTTAAGTTTATGGAAAATTTCTGGAAAAACTCATTTCCTAATTCCTGGAAATCCTGCAAAATATCATTATGACTTGATACAAGCATTTGACTCAAACAAGTACTAATATGTATGCTAATTTATTATTTTTATGATTCGTGTTCCATTCGTTCTAATAAACCGATTTAGATTTCCCTTACACTTATCTTTTGCAAAATACCTTTATTTGTAGTTAAGACGAAGTTAAAAACAAAATAAAGCATTTTTACAATTTAGTTTGAAGCATGAATCAATAACAATAAAAATAAACATACATACGGAAGCAAATAAAATCAAACACACAAACAAACAAAACAAACAAAGCTTGGGTTGCCTCCCAAGAAGCGCTTTTCTTTATTAACGAGTCTTGTAGCTAGACTCAAAGTCACCGTCTACGTTTTCCCGTGTTGCTTCTCAATCGCTTCTCTAATCATCCTAACAATCTCCTTATCAACTTTGTATTTAGGTCCGAGGTTCAAGCAATTTTTATAGTAAAGGCTTCTCTTAATCCAAACATAGTCCATGCCTTTCCCATTATCTTCCACATTGATATCCTCCATTGCACCAATGTTATCTTTGTCTAAACGAGGCACAAAACAAAACTCTTTTACCATATAAGGCATCCTATATGTGATTCTGTCTATGTCATTAGAAAACTGAACCGTGCCTTCTAAACGATCATACTTTAAATTAGATACCTCAACAAACGGTTTACCTAACACAACGTGAGATAGGCGACAATCAACAATACTTGCCAAATCTTCTAAGATCATGAAGTCGGTGACAAAGGTAAAGCTCCCAACAAGGACATGAATGCCCTTAATTCTTCCAACGAAGTTACAAACTCCGTCGGGGTATTTGGGGTCTTTCCTTGGCTCAAGTGGTGTGTTCATGATGTGGCTATAAAGGCTTGAGGACATCACGTTGATTGGGGATTTACAGTCAATGTAAGTATGCTCAATATGTTGGTACCCAATCAGACATGGTATTTTCACATTCCCAGGATCACCTCTCTTAATCTTTGGGTCAATTCTAACAAAAGGTGGTCGAGGGTTATCAACTATATTGGGGTAGTGGGCAATTTCTTCATTAGTGGGATAAAGATTGAAATAGTCATGATCTAATTCCTCATCTTCTTGCCCTCCTATAGCTTCTACAACCTCAGATTCATCTAGTTCTAGGACCTCATCAGAATACATGGCGGTTGCCAGGTCATTAAATGCTTAATCAAGCTCGATATCAATCATCCTATTGAGCTCTCTAAGTTCTCTAATCTCATTCTCAATTTGGCTACGCAACAAAGCCACTTCGTCAGGTGTAAGGGGCGGATTTGCGTTTTCCATAATGGCAAACTGAATAGTCAATGAAAATCTTATACGAACAAAAGCACAAAGAAAACAGATAGACTAAAGAAATCCTAGAAAAATAAAATAAAAAATCTAACTAGAAAGGAATCTAGTGAGTAGACCTAATAAAATAAAAATTCAACCTAAACAATAAATATTCCCCGTTAGCGGCGCCAAAAAAACTTGATGCGTGGTTTTTCAACCTTACAACAGGTTTTACCTCTCAAGGGATCTTAAGAGGCTTGCAATCCCCATCAGGCAGTGTACCTGACCGATGTAGTATAGTGTAGTGGCAAGTACCGGGGGATTGATCGTTCTCTAGGGGAATAGTGTCGTTAGGATTGAAAAACTACTCTAATAGGTCTAAGGGTNTGGTATTGCGACCTTACAACAGGTTTTACCTCTCAAGGAATCTTAAGAGGTTTGCAATCCCCACCAGGCAGTGTACCTGACCGATGTAGTATAGTGTAGTGGCAAGTACCGGGGGATTGATCGTTCTCTAGGGGAATAGTGTCGTTAGGATTGAAAAACTACTCTAATAGGTCTAAGGGTGAGGGAAGATTCTTTTTGTATTTTATGTTTTTAGGAAAGCAAGTAAAATTATCTCGGGTTTGAAGGAGTGAGCGGAATTAGTTGCTAGTCAACTAACCCAAATAACTACAAATGCAAATAAAATAAATAAACGAAAATAACATAGTTGTGAAAACTTATATGGAAAGAAGTGTGTTTACTTAGACTTTATTACTCTTTAACTATCTTTTACCGGTTGATTAGTGTGTTATAATTGCGTGGATGACGGGTTGCATTCCTTAATACCAGTCGTGGGGGTGTGTACGAACTTCCCCAACTCTACAAGCTCCTACTTCACTCCTATGTCGAGCCGACTAAAAGCTCCTAACATGGGATCACTAGATTTCACTCATGCATTAAATACAACCATATAATCGTAGTACACATCCGATCATGTTTCTTAAGACGTTCAACCAAGTTACCGTATAGGAGGTTAGCCAGTTTTCTTAAGCCTAACATCGACAAACATTCATACAATACAATTAATAACACACCATTCAACCAATAATTAATAGTTAGGTTTCATTAGATCTAAGCAAACACGAAGAAAACCTAGCCTAACATGTTAAACAAAAGACAAGAACAAGATAAAATCAAACAACACATAGACATATTGAATGATTAATTGATAATTTATCTTCAATGTAACATGGAATATCTCAAGGTGAAAAACCTTGAAAAAGCTGCTAAAATTCGTATTAGGGTTTCTCCCTAAAAAGTTCCACACAATGAATGAAAATTTCGAAAATATATATAGGAAAACAGATCTGACGGTGTCACGTTATGGGGTGTGACACCGTCACCTCACCGCGGTTAGGGTTTCGTGATGGCCTCTTGACGCCGTCCCCCTTTAAATCCCAAAAATCCATTCTGGCCTATCAAGGACAATCTTCACATCCACCTCTGTTTGTCTAGCTTGACGGCGTCACCTCCTGGACCTTGACGCCGTCAGGGTACTGTTCCAGCATATTTTGAGTCTTTGTCGTTTTCTTCACTTTTATGCTCAAAAAACGTCCAAAATGCTTCCTTTTCCAGATTTCTTCTCCAAAGTACCTAAAATGACAAAAGAAACGATTTAGGGCAATATTTGATCAAATAATTACGATTTAGGGCTTAAATGACCCCCCAAAAGCGGTACACTTTTCGTCTCATCACCAACCCATCATTTCCTTTGGGTATTCTATGAAGATACACTTAATAGATCTTAGTTTAAGTTTGTTTGGCGTGTCACGCTTCACAAGTGCCTCACATCTCCAGACCTTTAAGTAAGAAAAATTAGGGACTTTCCCATGCCATAATTCATATGGTGTCTTTTTAACTTTCTTTGTTGGAACATATTGAGTTGCGTGTAAGAGACTCTAGAGCATAATCTTAAAAGGACATTGGTAAAGTAGTTTGATTCATCATGGATCAAACCATGTCAATCAAGGTTCGATTTCTCCTTTCAGATACATCATCATGTTGTAGCGTATATGAAAGAGTGAATTGTGAGACAATCTAACACTTCTTAAGATGATCCAAAAACTCTTGACTCATATATTCGCCTCAATGATCAGATCGTAGAGCCTTTATGGTCTTCCCGAGTTGATTCTCTGCTTCACTTTGAAAAAATTTAAAATTTTCAAAGACTTCATGTTTATGTTTAAGCAAGTAAACATAACCATAACAACTAAAGTCGTTAGTGAAGGTAATGAAGTAGTTAGCTCATTGTCTTGACACAGTTCTAAAAGGGCCACACATCATCAGTATGCATGAGTCCAAGTAGATCTTTAGGTCTTTCCGTTTTATGCGGAAAAGGCTTACGCGCCATCGTTCCAAATACACAAGAAACACTTTATCAAAAGACCCATTGTCAGTTTATTTTAAAAGCCCATCGTGTTGCAGCCTGTCAATACGTTTCTTGTTTATATGTCTACAAGAAAGTAGAGTTTAAGTTATGTTTGGCTTTATATTGTTAACATTATAAATCAAACTATTGTTTGAAACACAGTCATTCATATCAATTTCAAAAATTACGAGGAATAGCATTAAAACATATCATCCTTAGACACTGAAATTCCATAACAGTAAAACAATGAATAAATCTATTATCTTTCAAACAAGAAACTGAAACTACACCTCTAGTAATAAAAGGTGAGTAATGACAATTTTCTAAAACAATACATAAACCATTATTAATAATTAAATCAAAACTTCCTATAGTTTCAACCGCTGCACGATTTCCATTTCCCATGTACAGGTTCAAAGCTCCATGGTTCACCTTCCTGCTTCCCCTAAGCCCATGAGTTGTATTACAGATGTGAGTACCATAATCAGTGTCATAAACCCATGATTTATTAGGAAAAGAGTAGAGTTATATAACGAAGATACATGATGTATAAGCACTGCTAGTTTTGTTCTTCTTCTTTATCAACTCAGCTAGGTAGGCAAGAAAATTCCTCTAATGACCCACTTCACCACATAAAATTTTGAACTAACAAATATTACAATGTTACATTTGATCTCACATGGTTTTAACTGTGTGTTGACCTCATAAAAATATATTTTATTGGTGATACAATACTCTTTTAATAAGTAAGTCATCTTCATGTTCGCCTCATCAAAAAGGTTAATTATTTTGTTAGACCTCATCTATATTCGACAACTTTAAAACCGTATAAAAATGATATATCTATCTCAACTGTATATAAAGCAAATGTTTTTGCTTAAAACTTAAAAATGAATAATGTTCAATCCTTAAACACCCTTTTAAAACTTAACTTTCATATTTTATTTACTTTCTCACATAAGAATTTAAACAATGTTGCATTAATGAAATATAAAAGATATTCTTATTTTACTATTTTTATTATTTTTATTCAATTCTAATTAATATTTATAAAATTAATCCACAAACTCTACTATATAAGACATATTACAACTTCTTGTGTCATTAGAAAATCTCTCACTAAATGTCAATCTTCTTGTAGTGCATCTCTCTAACATAACCGGTTAGAAATCACAAGAAAAAAGACAATGAATTAAACATTTAATGCATAACATAATATAATATTTGTTAGACGAAGTTTTTTTATCTTTAGATCTAGTCCAAAACAGTCTCATTTAAGACATTACAAAAATAAGTAGCTAACTTTCATGTCATTTTACACTTAATAATTACTAATACAACTACATTACTAAACGCTTTAGTGAAACAAATAGTTTAATTACGACAAATATCACTACTGTTAGTTTCGACAAACACAACTAATGCCCTGTTTGTTTATATTTTTAACTTATAAGTTATGTCTAGATACGGCTTTGTAGATTATGATGTCTATTTGTAGATAAACAATTGTTGTATGTTTTGTATCCTAAATACGTGTATGAGCACTCTAATTATGTAAATATCATTGACTTAATTAGAAAAGGAGTACCTTTTATATTAAGTAATGTTTGTGTAATAAGTCACTAACAAACAAACCCTCACTGAGTTAACAAATTAAGAAATTTTATCGATTAACCAAATGAAATCAAAATCAAAAGTTATACGTGCACATTTGGTCCCTAACTAGATTTAAATTACTAAACTACCCTATTTGTTTTCCATTCCACTTTGGTCCTTGTGAGGACAATTTAGTTATTTAATTTTCGTCAGGGACCAAGAGCACACTTATAAGTTTTCCACAAAAACAGCGAGTGCACTTTCGAAAAGATATAAACTAAACCTGCAGTTTGGCCAAACCAGACGGACGATTTTACTCTCAAAATCAAACTACACCTAAATCCAAACTAACTACACTTCTAAAGGGCAATTAAGTCATTTAGCATCATGTTACCCCTTCTTTTTGGTAAATGGATTATTCCCACTTTTCCCATTAAAAAAAGCACAAAAACAATAGCCGTCAAGATTTTACCCTAAACTTACCAACAAAACAAATCATCCTTCCTCTCATCAAACCACACACAAACCCACTCTTCACTTTTTATTTTTTTTATAAAAAAATTAACCAAAATTATCTTTTTATAAAAACAAATCATAAAATTTACCGGATCTGAACCACTTCTTAAACCCGTTCATCGCCGAAACCCTAAAACTTGCCGGAAAATCCAACAGCTTCCGTTATCTCTCGTTAAAAGATTAAACAGCTGGTGGGTTTCTATTTTTGTTAATCTTTATGCATGCAATTGTTGTGTTTTGTTATTTTTAGCAAGATTTGTTCTTATTCCTTCATGGGTTTTTCTGGGTTTTCTGTAAAGATTAAGAAAGTGTAAAAAAGTTTTGATTTTTATAAAGTTTGGTGCATTTTATTAATGGGTTTTACTGGGAATTTAAAGAAAGTATTAAAAAGTTTTGATTTTTATGAAGTTTGATGCATTTTATTAATGGGTTTTACTGGGAATTTATAGATAATAAAAAAAGTATTAAAAAGTTTTGATTTTTATGCAGTTTAGTACTTTTCTTGAAGATTTTTGCTACATTTTTGTTGGAATTATTTGTTGTTTTTGTGTATATGGTAATTGATTGTGGGTAGGGAAAAAAAGTTGTTGAATATTGTTTTTTGTTTGTTGTCGATGTAGAGTTGTTGAAGTAATGTCCTGAATTTGACGCAAGCAATGGCCTCTAAAGGTCCAAGGTCGAAACTTGACCATGAGTCGAGGGCGAAGCGGCAAAAGGTGAGTTTTGGTAACATGTATTGTGTGAATGTGGTGTTCATTTTGTGTTTCAATATTGTTTACATGAATAATTGGTTTTCAATGTTTGTGCAACCTATATTTGTGTATGGCTACGTTATTATTAAGGGTCCAAACGAGTACAACAAAGGGTCCAAACGAGTACAACAATGTTTGTGTTGGCTTATTTGATGGGCTTATGAGATTGTTTAAAGTCTGATAAGCTCATAAGCTCAGTTTTTATGGCTTATGAGCTTATTCAATTGAGTTTATGAACTTATATAAGGTATCAGTGCAAGTGGATAAGCTCATAAGCCAATAAAAAATAAGCTTATGAGCTTATTAAATTTTTAATAAGCTCATAAGCCCATCAAATAAGCTAACACAAACACCCCGTTAGTGTTCTAGCAACTATTTAAATAGGTTTCTGGCCTTTTGGGTTATTAGTTTATGCTAGTGCCAGTGCGCCACAATATTATCAGGTAGTATACTCATTACTGAAGTTGCTCATATACCCATAGTACTCCTTATTTTATCTCTTACATCCTTAAGTGATAAGTACTTGCCAAACGCTCAACGCTTGCAAAAGTGATTGATACAACTTGAAACAATAGAAGCACACTTAAACATTATATTCTGCATTTCTTCTAATACAACTATATACCTAAGTTTTATATCACTATACCATTTTCAAAAAACACGTCCAAACACTCTTGAAGAAAAATGAACCAGTAGGCTGGTAGCGTTTTCTATGAGTTTTTGCACACTCTAATCCATAGTCGTGTCCTTGAAAATTCAGTAGACAATTCAGACGTAGTTTAGCTAATTGACATCGTTTGGAAGTGATAGTTTTATTTGTTATTCATGGTTGATTGAGCTATTGAGGGACTGTATTGCATCTTGCAATCAAGCTTGTGGCCAAATTATGATCCCAGTTCTTTATATAATTATTTGTATGCCTTTTACTCAGTTTTTTCCCTCTAAACAAAAGAATTTTGCTACTGCTATCAGATGAAGTTGCTTACTTGCTTGTACATGAAAGATAAGAAACAGTTAAATTAATAGAATGGGCGATGATTAATCATGTATCCAGTATCCTTACGTTTTATTTGAATTAAGCGGGTGTTTGGATTGGCTTATTTGGTGTGGCTTATGGGATTATTGTGTTTTCAAATAGCTTAAGCTCAATTTAGTGTTTTGGATATATCCACCGGCTTAAGCTTAGGTTTCATAAATGTGGGGCTTTTTTTAGTGGCTCGATCAAGATGGACCTTTAAGTCTTAATTACCATTGTGCCCTTATTTTTCCCTCATAATATACACAACTATGTTTAGAGTTTAAATAGATAATTCACTAATATGTAAGATTTTATTTTTTGGTCATTTTGCTAGTATAAGCGGATGTTGCGAAACACTTAAAACAGTCTGTGAGCTTATTACGCTTTGAAACAGCATAAGTTAAACCCTAACACTAATCCAAACACCCCCTAAACCATGCTGTTATTACTCCTTTGTTCGATTCCTGTTTTTGTTTTAGTAGTTTTTGGTGTCCAATTCTGTTAGAGACTCCACATGAGGAACTTGTGGTGTCTTTAAGAAACATGTATAATTCATTTTTGCACATATATAAGGATCACTATTACCAATGAACACCATGCTCATTAACATAGATGTTATTGACCATCACTTTTTATTGTAGGCACTTGAATCACCTAAAGAACCGCAAAGGCCCAAAACACATTGGGACCATCTTCTTGAGGAGATGGTGTGGTTATCAAAGGTATGATCTTGTTTGATACCAAATGTCATATTTTTTTTTTAAAGCTTTAGATATTATCAAGTATAAGTATTAATGCCAAATATTATATACTTTCAGGATTTTGAGTCCGAGAGAAAGTTTAAATTGGGACTGGCAAAAAGAATTGCCTTAAAGGCCAGCAAAGGCATGATGGATCATGCCACACGAGGCGAACGAAGACAGAAGGTTGGATCCGTACTTAAATTTTTGCAAGCTGTTAAAATATTTAGTTACATGCAAGTTTTAATTATAAAATTTGACATTTTGGCTGGTCAATAATCAGGAGGAAGAGCTCCGGATGAGGAAAGTCGCACTCAATATTTCTAAAGACGTGAAGAAATTTTGGACAAAAATTGAGAAGCTGGCAAGTCCATTTTCATGATGTATTTTATAATATTTGTTCGCAAAATTGTTATGGTTTATGACGTATATGTGATTCCAGGTGCAATACAAGAATCGGTTAGAGCTTGATCAGAAGAAGAAAAAAGCACTCGATAAACAACTTGAGTTTCTTCTAGGGCAAACAGAAAGGTTAGATTCTGCTTCCAATGAAGTTGTACCCTGTGTTGATCAAGTTGTGACATGTAAAAAAATATACCTTTATGCCAATTTCATTAAACAATGATCATCACAGGTATTCAACAATGTTGGCAGAAAATCTTGGTGATTCGTCCCCTCGGCATCATGCGCCCTCGTCCTCAGTGCAGGAACTACCGCCCATAGAATATAAAGATCAGATTGATGCCAATGGGTGCGCAGAACAAAATGGTGGTATGAGAATTTTTAGATTTCAGTTAAAAGTTACTTCATTTTATTTGTTTGATGACCATTTGTATGATAAGTTTTCCTTCTTTTGGCAGAGCCCCAGTCAAATATTTTAGATACTGACGAAGACTACATGTCTGAAAATGAACCCGTAAGTATTTGTTTGTATTTATTTGCTAAAAGTTTATATTTATGATACTCTTTGTCACTCACACTCACACTCGCACATTTGTGATCTTGAGATTAAAAGTATCATTAACACAAGGAAGTTGTAACGCTAAAGTTTATGTCTAGTAATGTCACTAATGTATCAAATGATAGAAAAGGTGACCCGAATTAATAGCTTCTGAACTTCAAATATGTTGTTGACAAATAGTATTTACCCACCCTACGGTCAAAAGCCAACAATTTTCTTTACGAGTTGTGTTTCATACTTTCATTGTCTAGAGATGGGGTGAAATACTGAAATTATTAGACAATTTATAGACAAGCCACGATGTTTGTAAATGGAGGTGGCCACATTGACCTATATGCTTATGAAAAGGTCTATTTGGGTAGTTTTGTATCTCAGACGGGCCAAATGAAAAAACAGGTAGCTAAAAGCCTAAAAGCAAAATGGGTCAAATGGGTCGAAGATCCCCTATATTTCTATTTTAGTGCATCAACCTCGTGTATCATTTATTATTGCAATAACACTTCTCGCGTAATCATAATTAGCAAATGAACTATAATAATCCAGTAAATGTACAAAAAGTTATTGTGTCAACCTGGCCTACCCTTTACCCGCTTGCCCTGCCCAAATCACCATCTTGACTGGCAGTATTTTCTTACTTATCGGATGTTGATCTCAAGCCCTGTTTTGTTGCTGCTTTAGGAAGATGATGAGCATACCATTGAGGAAGATGAAGCCCTTATAACTGAAGAAGAAAGGCAAGAAGAATTAGCAGCTTTGCAAAACGAAGTTGATTTACCCCTTGAAGAGCTACTCAAACGTTATAATGCTGGAGAAGGTTAGTGATATTCTATTTATGGTGAACAGAGTCATTTGCAAACTAGTAAGCTTTATGAACGGGACCATCACCGATTAATTTATACTTGATACTGATTGTACCTATAAAATATCTTCAGCTAGTACAGAAAGTACCGAAGGAAAGACTGATGATTTAGCTGAACCAAAGCAGGCAACAAAAGATGACCCTCGAAGTAAGTTAATAGCTGAAACAAAGCAGGCATCAAAAGATGACACTCGAAGTGAGTTAATAGCTGAACCGAAGCAGGCATCTAAAGGTGACTCTCGAAGCGAGTTAATAGCTGAACCAAAGCAGGAATCAAAAGATGACTCTCGAAGTGAGTTAATAGCAGAACCGAAGCAGGCATCTAAAGACGACTCTCGATGTAAGTTAATACTTAAATACATTGTTTTCTTTTTTGCTCGCGATGTAAGTTAATACGTCTTCATCTTTTTTGTTTGGCAAATTGGGTGGTTAGATGGGTTCGGGTCAAAATGTATAAATTTTGTTTCAACTATACTCTTTATGTCTCCATTTCCCCGTAAATGGTTAGTGCGTCTAGCAAGTTTGTTATATCAACAAAAAACATTTTTTCATAATGTTATTTAAGAGGTTAGATTGGTGATGCTTAACCAGCTTGACTCGTTTGACCCATTTTACATCTTTCCTTTTAGCTATATTTTATAACGTCTAACATTTAATGCCTGTTTAATTTAAGACTGGTTTCACTGCTGACTACCTTTTGCAGGTAATGGAAATGATATTTCTGACAACGGAATAAAGAAAGATGGGTTTTATCCTGATATAAGTCGTCATGTAAGTCGTAGGTTTACATTATGGTTACCTACTTAACATTTTAAAGTAAGTTCACTGCCAATCATGATACGTTTTCTCTCTCACTACAGATTGAAATTAATGGCGGTTTATCAGTTTTGCCAACCCGTCGTCTAGAAATCAAGGAACATTATGTTAGAAAAAGGAAACGTGTTAAAGAGGAGAAGCCAGTATATATGGAATTAGACTTTAATGATGAAAAAGTAAGACAGTTTCTTATACAAACTTCATAACTCGTGCACTACGCATATAGTAAATTACTAATATTCATTTGATTCCCTGATTTTGTTTATGTAGGAGGATGCTGACTTTGTAGTTGCAAATGGGGATGATAAGGTATGTGATATGACATGTATTTTTTAAAGTTACGAAACTAGGATGCATTAGTTTACTGGCGTCTGTCTTATTGATATTCAATACTATCTATTTGTGTACATTTCAGGCTCACAATGGCTAAATATCTCACTTGTGTTTTTTTGGATGCACAGGATGACGAAACCACCTTGATGGAGGAAGAAGAGCTTGCAAAGGCGGAATCTGATGACACAATCGATGAGGTGAATAAATTGGAGACCTTAGTTTTAAATGTTTTTACTGCTCATGTAACTTCTAGGGAAAATTACCAAGAAAGGTAACTAAAAATCCCAAGTTTGCCAATTTGACACATGAGTAATTTTTTTGATCATCAAAAGGAATGCGGGCTCAATTCAAGCTTTAAGGGAAATTTTAGGTAAAATTGAAATAACTGAAATTTTATTCGTGTCCTTAATAAATTTAACTTCCACTTCTGTACGTGTCAAAAACTCAAAACAAATAATTTACTGGTAAATAACTTAGACTGATTGAAAAAACATTTACTTATGCTCCACATAGGCAAATTTGGGGTTTTTAGTTGTCTATTTTATGGAAATCTTGCCATTGGTTTATTTTATTTATTTATGTTTTTGATTAATTAGGAAATAATCAGAGTTCTATAACAAAGTTAGAAATAGCCGTAAGAATCTGGCTATTGAGATTAACATAAAATTGCCTAACTATCCCGGGTTCTGACCATGATTCCTCAGGTTTTACCTAGTGGGCAAGTGGTTTGGATTGTTTGTTCTTGATAAATTTTTAAAAGTTTTAGGTGAAATCTTACGAAACGATTGTTTTGCAGCTTGCATTGTTGCAAAGAGAGAGTGAAATTCCGATTGAGGATTTGCTTGCAAGGTATAGACAGGTATGTTGACACTAAGCATGACAACATGTTACTCGAAAATTCTTCTCATATTCTAATGTTCTTTTCTTTTTGCCACATCATTTTTCTTCAACAGGATCTTGAAACTAATAGAACATCACGAGATGATTCAGATTCTGAATCCAAAAATTTGCCTGAAGCTGATTCACCAACCGCAATCCAACCCGAAAAAGAAAGCAATCAAGAGGAAATGGTTGATGCTGATGGTGGGGATAACGAGGAAAAAATTGATGAGGTGGCAGACGCTGAGGGTGGAGATAATGATGACATAATTGCCGATGCAGCTGCTGCTGCCAGGTCAGCACAACCAACGGGAAACACCTTTTTAACAACAAAAGTCCGAACAAAGTACCCGTTTCTTTTAAAGTTCTCTCTTCGTGAATACCAACATATTGGTTTGGATTGGTTAGTAACAATGTACGAAAAAAGACTGAACGGGATTTTAGCAGACGAAATGGGTCTCGGAAAAACAATCATGACAATTGCGTTACTTGCACACCTGGCATGTGAAAAGGGTATATGGGGCCCACATCTAATCGTCGTCCCCACAAGTGTCATGCTGAACTGGGAAACCGAGTTTCTCAAATGGTGTCCTGCCTTCAAAATCTTGACATACTTTGGAAGTGCAAAAGAACGGAAACATAAAAGACAAGGATGGATGAAACCACATTCATTTCATGTATGCATCACAACTTACAGACTCGTTATTCAAGATTCAAAGATTTTCAAGAGAAAAAAATGGAAATACTTGATTTTGGATGAAGCCCATTTAATAAAGAACTGGAAATCGCAAAGATGGCAGACACTTCTAAATTTCAACACAAAAAGACGAATCTTGTTGACCGGTACACCTCTTCAAAACGACCTCATGGAATTATGGTCATTAATGCATTTCTTGATGCCGCATATTTTTCAGTCCCATCAAGAATTTAAAGATTGGTTTAGTAACCCCATATCAGGTATGGTTGAAGGTCAAGAAAAAGTCAATAAAGAAGTTGTTGATCGGTTGCATAACGTCCTCCGTCCTTTTTTACTCAGAAGACTTAAACGAGATGTTGAAAAGCAGTTACCTAGTAAAACAGAACATGTCATTTACTGTCGGCTTTCGAGGAGACAGAGAAATCTTTATGAAGATTTTATTGCCAGCTCAGAAACACAAGCTACTCTTGCAAGCTCTAGTTTTTTCGGGATGATTAGTGTTATAATGCAGTTAAGAAAAGTGTGTAATCATCCGGATCTATTTGAAGGTCGCCCCATTATTAGTTCTTATGATATGAATGGGATTGAAATACAGTTTTGTTCCGATATTTGTTCAGTGCTTAACAAGGGTCCGTTTTCGACTGTTGACCTTACGGGATTAGGGTTTGTTTTCACTCATCTTGACTTTGACATGGCGTCATGGGAGAGTGATGATGTTCAGGCTATCCAAACACCGTCGAGATTGATCGAGGGGCGTGTCGAAGAAACTGAAAATGAAATTGGGTTTAGGAGAAAGTCGAAGGGGTTTAATATTTTTGAAGAGATTCAAATGGCGCTCCGTGAGGAGAGACTTAAAGAAATGAAGGAACGGGCGAAATCGGTCGCGTGGTGGAATTCTTTACGGTGTAAAAGGAAACCCATTTATTCAACAGGTTTACGGGAAATCGTTTCCTTCCAAAGCCGTAATCAAAATCTGGTTTCTTCAAAGCTTTCGGAGATAGTTTTGTCTCCAGTTGATCGGTTCAATCAGATGGTTGATCACGTCGAGAGTTTCATGTTCGCGATACCCGCAGCACGAGCCCCAACACCCGTTGGCTGGTGTAGCCGATCAGGAACATCAGTGTTTATCGATCCAGCGTATAAAGCCAAATGTTCGACACTGATATCACCCTTATTAACCCCGATTCGTCCCGCTATTGTTCGAAGACAGGTTTATTTCCCTGACAGACGGCTAATTCAGTTTGATTGCGGTAAACTTCAAGAGCTTGCGGGTCTTCTTAGACGGTTAAAATCAGGTGGTCATCGAGCACTAATTTTCACTCAAATGACGAAGATGCTTGATGTTCTAGAAGCTTTCATAAACTTATACGGGTACACTTACATGCGGTTAGACGGGTCGACCCAGCCGGAAGAAAGACAAACATTAATGCAGCGGTTCAACACAAACCCGAAATATTTTCTTTTTATTCTATCGACTCGAAGTGGGGGTGTAGGGATCAATCTTGTAGGTGCAGATACTGTTATATTTTATGATAGTGATTGGAATCCTGCTATGGATCAACAAGCGCAAGATCGGTGTCATCGCATCGGGCAGACCCGTGAAGTTCATATTTACCGGTTAATTAGCGAACACACGATTGAAGAGAATATTTTGAAAAAGGCGAAACAGAAACGTGCTCTTGATGATTTGGTCATTCAAAGCGGGGAGTATAATACTGAGTTTTTCAAAAAGCTCGACCCCATGGAACTTTTTGCGGGACATGGTAAAGCTCGGGAAGTTGCAGTATCAAATGCTGATGTTGAGGCTGCGTTGAAACACGCGGAAGATGAAGCAGATTACATGGCATTGAAAAGAGTCGAACAGGAAGAAGCCGTCGATAATCAAGAGTTTACTGAAGAAGCAAAACCGGAAGATGACGAGCTTTTGAACGACGAGGATGGTGATCATGGTGTGTTAGTTACAGCACCAGCAGAAGACAACCCGCAAACAGTAAAATTGAGTGACCCACATGAAGAAAAGGCTATGGATATAGTTAGGGTTGAGGATGATGACGTCGACATGATCGATGACGTGAAACGGATGGCTGCAGCAGCTGCAGCCTCGGGTAAAGAGATTTCATCGTTTGAGAGTCAGCTTCGGCCGATTGACCGGTATGCAGTTCGGTTTCTCGAACTGTGGGATCCGATTGTTGACAATGCAGTGATAGAGACACAAGATCATTTTGAGGAAACAGAATGGGAGTTGGATCATATCGAGAAGTTAAAGGAGGACATGGAAGCAGACGTTGATGATGATGATGAACCGTTAGTCTATGAAAGTGAGTTCCTCGATCTATCTAACTTTTCAGTGGTAAAAATTCGGGTTTGGTAACAAGTCAAAATTGTCCAAGCTGTTATTATTGGTTTTAAAAAAGTTTTTAGTCTACTTTTTAATTTAAGAAAACTGTATACAAGTTTATAGTAGTAAAATTTTCAGGTTGGGTAAGGTGTCAAAATGGGCTGACCCTTCAAAACCATTTTCTTATCCATTTTTCAAATTTCGAAAATTCTGTATAGATTTTCAGTGGCAACTCTTTTAGGTATGGTAACATGTCAAACGGTTTGGGTCAGGGTGGCCGACCCATCAAAACTCTTCTNTATATTTTTTAATTTAAGAAAATTGTATGCAAGTTTATAGTAGTAAAATTTTCAGGTTGGGTAAGGTGTCAAAATGGGCTGACCCTTCAAAACCATTTTCTTATCCATTTTTCAAATTTCGAAAATTCTGTATAGATTTTCAGTGGCAACTCTTTTAGGTATGGTAACATGTCAAACGGTTTGGGTCAGGGTGGCCGACCCATCAAAACTCTTCTTCTGTTTCTTTTATCATAATTTTATCAATACTTGAGTATTACGTAATATTATATATAAAAAAGATATCGCTAGAAGTATATGTGTATATTCACGTTTGGTTTAATTGTATCTTAGGTTGGGATACTGAGTTTGCAACTAAGGTATACCAAGAACAAGTCAAAGAGTTGGCCGAACGTCAGGTGGGAATGGTTTATCTTTGTAAATATGTGTTTGTATCTTATCTTTGCCCAACATGGTGTTAATAACACCTATCATTATTTCTTTAGTTGATTGAAGATCGTGAAATGGAAGCTAGAGAGAAGGAACTTGCAGAACTTGCAGAGGCTGAGGCATTGAGGTAAGATTATGTTTTAAAAGTACTGAGCGGGATGGGCGACTTTTGAAAGGAAATGGGTCAAAACGTGTATTATTTGGTGAGGGTAGACATGGGTCAGGCTGGGCTAGACCAGGGACCAAGTTTTTCTTAAATACGGTAGGCGGTGTCAATATGATTACAAGGCTATGTGATTTAAATCAATATTATATATTTTAGATAGAAATGCTTTTGTAGGCTTTTTGCATACACTTTGACAACTTTCTTCCCGTTTGACTTCGTCAATCCATTTGACTCGTTTCCTATACAGATAATCGTTTAAAATCTAACATGTTTTTATGGTAAAATTTGTGAAAAACTAATTTTGGTAGCTACGAGATAATAAAAATATGGGTTTTGTTAAACACAACCCTATGGGTTGTGCATAAGCCTTCTATAGGGTTCATTAATTGTCATTTTCATAAATTTGGAATGCTTACACACAACCCATAGGGTTGTGTTTAACAAAACCCTAAAAATATATCTGATTTGGGTACTTGTTATATATTCTAATCTCACCAGGATTGCATCGATCGTCAAGAAACCGAAATCAAAGAAAAAGGCAAAGAAAACGAAGTTCAAATCTTTGAAGAAAGGAGCTTTTTCTTCCCACACAAAGACTCCACAGGTTGAGTCACCAATAGAAGTTGATGACGATTTTGATTTTGACGATGATAGTGATGAAGAAGTGATCCTAATGAAAAAACGCAAAAGACCAGTTTACGACACTGAAGTAAAGATTTCTAAGAAACCAAAAAAATTCAAAAAGTATCCTGAACCGAGCCCATTAGAACCGGATTCTAGTTCTCTACCTGATGATGAACCAAAAGATTTGAAGTTAACTGAAATTAGTAATCTTGAAATTGATCACAGGCCAATTAATAGAAGCAAAACGGGCTTAAAGATATTCATCAATTCAATGCCTTTAAAACGAGTGATGACTATAAGGCTCGAGAAGCAAAAGAAAGGAAACATATGGTTTAATGGCTGTATCCAGTCACCAGATTGTTGGTTGTCATCTGAAGATGCGGTTCTTTGTGCCTCCGTACATGAATATGGTGTCAATTGGAGTTTAGTTAGTGACATTCTATATGGAATGACTGCTGGCGGGGTCTATAGGGGCATTGTTCGTCATCCTGTTCATTGTTGTGAGAGGTATCGGGAGCTTGTTCAGAGATACGTGCTTTCTGCTGATAATCTCAATGAAAAAGCGAGTAACGTTGTTGGTGGTAAAGCTCTTCTTAGAGTATCCGAGGTAACCTATCTTATGCTATTGTATTCGTAGATCAATAAAATACGAATATGAAAGAATGGGCGGGCGGGATAAGGGGTTACAATGGGTAAAAACATGCTGGATTGGGTACTTGGGGTGACGGAAAATATATTTTGTTCGAATTTGGAAACATTTTATTATGGTAGTTTGTGTGACTGTGCTAAACATTATTTTTGAAAAAAAGCGATTTAGAAGATTATAGGCAGTAACAGTACACTTCCGGCGACTTCAGAACCAATTTTGAAGGTTTATATATTTTATCTTCTACAGATGATTAAACCTGAGTTGACACATTTATAAAATCATAAGTGAATAGGTCGATCAAACCATTTGTGTGGAAACAGGTTATTTAGGTTGTATTTTTTTAATAACTAGTAAAAAAAAGCTGAATAAGAAATGGGTCACCGGGTTAAACCAGTCAAAAGTTGTCTGACGTGTTTTTGAATGCCTACATTGTCCTGTATCGTTTTTTTAATATACATTATTAATTTCAGTACTATAGTTTCTGTAATCATATTCCATACATAATTTATATACAAAAGAAATTCTATTAAATAGCTTGCCTCATCCATCTAAAACAAAGCCATTTTGACCTGTTATCTGATCTACCCATCTTTCCATATCCAGTTTCTGTGTGTATATGTATTTCGATTATACTCGTTGCTTTGTTCCCATTTTATTCTCCCTAGCTCACTGTATAACATGAGGTGTTTCTTTGTTGAAGGAGCATGCGAAAATGCTGTTGGACATTGTGTCGGAACAGCCCGATCAAGCATACACTCTTCAGAAACATTTCTTTCACCTATTAACATCAGTGTTTAGATCAACTACTCGTAATGCCCCCCGAAAAAACCCATTCAGCACAGGAAGACCTCATATAACTGGTGTAAACCATACCTCTCGTGACCCCATTAGACCGCAATCCCAAAAGATGAACTTCACTAACATAGGCCCAATGAGCAGATTAGTAGCTGATGCGCTCAATAATTCTCAAATAATTCCAACCGAGGAAAGAGTTTCTAGTTTTAGTCAAAGACATGATTCTCGAGGTGTAGGACAGCTGGGAGTTACGTTAGAGTTTCCTTCGAGGAGTGATGATGATCCGAGTGTTCCATTACCTGATGTTGTATCTGTGTTGATAAATGATTCTGAATCGGTGCCGTCTGAACATGTGCAAGTGACTGGGAATCATCATTTTAGATCGTCTAAGGATATTGTGGAATACCGTTTCAGGTACGTTTTTTTGCTAATTTTATTCTGATATAATATCGATATTCTAATTTTTGTATAAAGAAAATTAGGAAGTTGTAACTACCGTGTTATTATTGGCAACCTTAAATCCGTTCTCATTTTTAGCTAGAATTCACATGATCACATATCAATATAAGTCGACTTTGGTTGACCCATTTTACAAAAAATCTTGTACAGAGATGCTTCAAGAGCTGCTATTGAGGCTGGTGTAGCCTCGTCATCATACACAACCCCGATAAGCGAGGTGAAGTCCCGGCCACCAACTAAATCTCAACTTTCGGGAAAACACAGACCCTCAAATCCTGAAGCACCATCAAAGTTTTCCAAATCCAAATCGAGGAAAGCTGTTATGGAGTCCAACGAAGTTCTTTCTCTACTTCGCAACCCCAATTTACAACCACCGCCAATGTTGGTGCCCAGTGATTTGTCTTTGAGGTTCGATATGGAAGCATCTATTCCCGACATTGCAATGGATGATTTTCTAAGAAACGAGTTTCCGATAGTACACCATGTTTATGACCCGGGATTTACAACGGGTCTTGAAGATTGTTCGTTATCAATGGATTTTACTGACTTTCGATAGGGTTTAAAATTATTCAATGAACGGGAATTTTTGGATTCGAGAAACACAAAGTGACTAACTTGGTGTGTTTCTGGACGGGGCCCAATGAAGAGCCGAGACGTGGGTTCGGTGTGGCTAGTGTCACGTACTAGATTCTCGGAAGATAGAACTTTTTGCACATAAAAATGTAACATTGTATAGCATGTGGCCCTTTAACTATTTGTAACTTTTTTTTCTGGTTCGTTGGTGGGTGGGATGTGGTGCTGTTAGTTGTCTGATATTCAGTTGGAATTTTAATTATTTAGGCACGTTCCCGCTCTCAATAGTGTAGAATTAGGAAACAGGAAATTATTAATCTTTGATGAATGAAAAAGCAGTTTACCTTCTTTCTGTTGTTCACGATACCGTTTTATATCTTCTATATGTGAACGTTTATCACGGGATCAGATCATACCAACTCTTTGCAGCTTCAGGTTTATGTTATTCGACTGGCAAGATGCGTAACATGTGTGACACGACTGAATTCTGGTTACTTCATCACTGAAATAATGTCTAATTATTTAAATAGTGACTCATATAGTTGTAGTTTTCCGTATTTTAAGCTGCTCGTTGAGAAATAAAACGAGCACCCATCTTATCGAATCCTTGCTTACGTATAATGTAACAAGTAACGTGTGGAAGACGGATTCACAAAAGAATTTTATAGGGTGACCAACTACCATTAGCAACTATTACAGAATCTGTTAGCTGATTTCTTTTCATTTTCAAACATACTAAAGTTTTGTTCCGAATCAACACTAATAAAAAGTTGAGACTAAAAAAAGTTTGTACAGACGCGATACTAAATTACAAAGCCCATCGTCACCGGGATTTCTGAGGCGTCTGTGCCATGTCGAATGGCTAAAAGACAACAATGCAAATGGAATGGAGGGTGGTTGGTGGGTAGCATGATAAAGGTCTCCCTTACTATCACAACAGAAATATCGTTGTCTTTTGTAAATTGACGAACAAAAATTAAGTTTTTAATTATATTTGAAGTTACAAGGATGTTATTTAAATACAAAGGTCAATGAGGTGTCAGCAAATAGCTATGTCCCATATTGGTGAAGGGTATATATTGGCAATTGCCAACAAATATAGACGGATATATGCTTTGGTTACTAAAGGTTAGTGAGTATACCTGTTTTGGTCGCAAGACGAGAGCAAGACTGTCTTTGAGGGTGTGCAAGGTAAGGATCGCTCAACGCCTCAAAACTTTTAGGGCCCCCAAAATTTATTCTGTTAATAATTATATACATGTGTACATATATTTTTACATGAAGAAAAAAATATTTAGATGAAAAAATATATTACATGTGTAATATGTTAGAACGTTTAGATAACTAATTGCATTATATCTTATAAACGATGACACATTATATATAACATTCTTTCTCTAAAGGCCTCATTATGTGATTTCGTTCAGGGTCCTCAAAAATTTCATTAATTCATGGGACGGCCCTGGATGAGAGGATGCTCCCGTGTCATTATTCAAGCTTGGATATGAAATGCCTGTGGAAGAGCACTACCATAAGAAATCGGAGCAGGATACATAACATGTGCTCCATAGTAGTACATAGGTGACTGTTGGGCCGAAAAATCAGCAAATGGGGCCGGTGGCTGTTAAGCCAGACGACCAGTCCATCAGCTAGAAGTTGGACCACTTGGAGTAAGTGCCACCATACGTGATCAGGGCTAATGTAAGATGACTGACAAAGCAATAGAGGTGAGTGAGGTATTAAATAAGTGGCACTAAAGGTTAATATTAAATAACCAACAATTTAATAAGAGGCGGGAAGCAATATGAACAATTAAATAAGTGGCACTAAAGGAGCAAGCAACGGATGGCAATTAAAGGAATTGGCAAAATGCGAAAAGCAAAAACAATAATTATTAGATAAGCTATGCAAGAGTTTAAAGGAATTGGCAAAATGCGAAAAGCAAAAACAATAATAATTAGATAAGCTATGCAAGAGTTTAAAGGAATTGGCAAATGCGAAAAGCAAAAACAATAATTATTAGATAAGCTATGCAAGAGTTTAAAGGAATTGGCAAATGCGAAAAGCAAAAACAATATTTATTAGATAAGCTAATGCAAGAGTTATTTAATGGAAGCAGGTACACATGCAAGGCATAAACGAAAAAATAAAATAAAAATTGGGATGGCTGTTTAGGATTTTTGGTAGTGGATGTTTAGGGCTTTGATTACATTTTAAGTTTGATAATTCCTCATAAGTCTAATTCTCATTAACCTAAAAGTGTAAATACGACATAATAGTTTGAAAAGTAAGCGAGTATAATGGGTCAAAGTCTAAAGAAAACTAATAACAAATATGAGCTTAATCCATAATACATGTATCATAAGCGAATTTCATATGGAATTGAAAACTTAGACCATCCGCAATAGATGACCAACGACCGAGTCCGCTCACACAATGACCACGGTCACCTTTAGTACACCTCCCTGACCATGACGTGTCTTGCATGAAAAAGAAGCAAGACTCGGTAATCTGCACGATCGAGTCGTGTGACTTGTTGTGTGTGTGAGTGTTGTTATTAAGTGGTTTTTGTGAAGCATATTTGTGTTTAAGTGGGGCATGTTTTTGGTGGTGACATCGGTTATCTTATTACACTAAGTTGGTTGTGAAGCTTATTATAGAGAGAGAAAGCTGAATTGACGCTAATGTGTAAAAGTGATAACCGCCGTCATGAGGCTCCCTTATCACACTTATCCTTATAAACAGTGAAACAAATGGTCCATTCTTTGTAAGAAAAAAAACAAAAGTATGTATATTTATTAATCATGTCAGTCATGCTGACTTATTTTTAACCCGAATTTATTTAGCCTTAAACCTAACCTGTTTATTTTTATATGAATTCGTATCACGTGTCGTGTGAGGAATTGAGAGCCCCTAATCATGGTTATGCTTTCTTGATATATATATATATTACTTTAATTACTCCCTCCGTTTCAAATTTATTTTCATGAGAGAGAAATTACAAAGTTTAACAAAAGTGGAGACACTTTAATTTTCAACCACTAAAATAGAATATTCCTCTATTAGATTCTCTAGTTTTTACTTAATAGAGAAAGTGAACAATTATTTTAAGACATTTTAAAAAGGAAACATGTACAATAATTTTGAGACGGAGAGAATATATGTTATTTAATTGATCCAACATATGTATAGTTCTCCTTATCATTTGATTAATTTATTTTTAAGGAACTGGTTGGATACATGCCACTTGTTTGAAGTGTTAGCCACAAACATAAATGTTCTTTGTTTATTGATCAGTCTCTACATTGCCAAATGTGACCATTTAATCCCAACAACCAAATCGTGCAAGATAAAATAATAAACTCATTAATTTAGATCCTACTAAGTACTAATTACATAAAGTCACATTACATTTACTAGAACCTATAACATTGAAATAAACGTGAACCCAATATGAAGACTTTGAAACATTATATCATTATCTGGTTGAAAGCTTCAAATGCGTTTGATGGTTTCCATGCAAAATATTATATAATAGCAGAAGTTCTAACTTGACGTGAAGACATGCAACACATCTGAGTCCGTGACCATCGTGGAAGAACACTAACGTGATAAGGAATTACAGCCGTTGACGTGAATGGACGAAGGTATCTGATGATTGGATGTAAATAATGGCATCGGTGGTTACTGACGAAGTTGGGAATATATTTTTTTTGATCAAGAGAATAATATTTAGGGTGAATGAAATTGGGGGATTTTGAAGATATGAAGGTGAAAGAAAAAAAGGGCAAATTGGTCTGCTTGTCTAAATGGACGTCTAAATGATGTGCCAAGTATTGACTAATCATCTGAACGCAAAAATAGCATTGAAGCTGAAACGAATTGGCTTTCAACAAAAAAAGTTCACTATTGATCAAACTTTCCAGAATCAACTATTAATAAGCAACGTAACTTAAGGAACACAACATAATAAAACATAATTTCAAAAGTAAAACATAAAGTCCTATAGCTATATCATTTCGCAGCTAATTTTTCCACAAATTGCTTTTCCGCATCCCATGCAAGCCAAAACTTCTGCAAAAGTAAAAAATATGCGAATCAGATTTTAAAAAGCAAGGATAACCAATTATTCTACTCATCACCCCAACGAAAGACGTTAAAAAGAAAATTCTGACTTCAATGTAAAAATAATAAAAGTTAGACTTAATAACCGCAACAACGATAACTCTTATAGCTAACTCTAGTGACATAGCAAAACACAATCAATCATACACCAAACTTATCACTTACAAGATGATCGAATCATCATAGTCAAGAAGCAACCACCACCCATATCAGCTATAAATTCTGCAAAACCGCTATATGTAAATTAAATTTTAAGCATCAAGCATTACCAAGTACACTACTCATTGAGTCATCACCCCAACCAAATACCTTAAAAACAAATTCAAGCTTAAATGTAAAACCAAGCAAACTGAACAGAACGTTGCAAGCACAATCAATCATAAACCAAACTTGTTACTTACCGGGTGATCGAATCATGATAGCCAAACAACCACCACCCATATCAGCCATAAACTCTACAAAACCGCAACATAAAAATTAAATTTTAAACATCAGGCGTTAACAAATATATTACTCATTACCCAAACAAAAGACCTTAAAAAATTTCAAACTTAAATGCAAAACCAAGCAAGTTGAACTGAGCAAAAATCCTAACACATCGGTTAACTCACTAAACTAAAACTAAAATAAGAATATACCAAGCATAATCATTTAAAAACCAAAACAATGACTTATCGGGTGACCAAATCATCGTAGCCAAGCAAGTACCACCAACATTATTCATAAATTCTGCAAAATATAACGTGCAAATGAAATTTTAAACAGGAATTATAATCAAATATACTCCCAACCAAAACCCCTAAAACAATTTAACCTTTTACTAGCTAAACAAATAAGGGCAAATTACCTGAAAATGTATGCAACTTGCCACTTTTTCTCATTGTATGTAGCTTTCTTTTTTTTTTTTCTCAATGTGTCACTAAACTTGCTAAATTCGTCCATTGTGTGTAGCGGTGACTTGATTCACCTGCTGGAGCAGGTTAACCTAACGGTCGTTAGGTTTATCATTGCACCGTTAGTCCTTTAGACTAACGATCGTTTATCATGACTACATACAATGACAAAAAGTAACAAGTTAGATGACTTTTATAATTTTTAAAATTTATGTACGTTTTTTACACGTTTTTGCACACATTTTTATACACACATTTTTATACACGTTTTTATGCATGTTTTTATACGGATTTTCATACACACATTTGTATACACATTTTTATTCACGTTTTTATACACACGTTTTTTATACACACGTTTTTATGCACGGTTCTACACACGTTTTTATACGTTTTCGCCAGTTTTTTTGCGTTTTCGCCAGTTTTTTTGCGTTTTCGTCCAGTTTTTCGCGTTTTCGTCCGGTTTTTCACGTTTTCGTCCGGCTTTTCACATTTTCATCCAATTTTTTTACGTTTTCGTCTATTTTTTACGTTTTCGTCAGTTTTTTCACGCTTTCGTCTGTTTTTTCACGTTTTTGTCCCTTTTTTTTGCGTTTTCGTCCCGTTTTCGTGTTTTCGTCCATTTTTTCGCGTTTTCGTCCGGCTTTTTACGTTTTCGTCCGATTTTTCAATTTTTCGTCCGTTTTTTCACGTTTTCGTCCATTTTTTACGTCTTCGCCAAATTTTTTATGTTTTCGTCTGTATTTTTATGTTTTCGTCCCTTATTTCACACTTTCTGACAAAAAAGTAAAAAACTGACAAAAACGTAAAAAATATAGACGAAAACGTGAAAAATCTGACGAAAACATGAAAAACCGACGAAACGTAAAAAAACGGACAAAAACGTGAAAAACAAACGAAAACGTGGAAAATCTGACGAAAACGTAAAAAAACGGACGAAAACGTAAAAAAACTGACAAAAGCGTAAAAAAATGACGAAAACGTGAAAAATCTAACGAAAACATAAAAAAGCGGACGAAAACATAAAAAAACCGACGAAAACGTAAAAAAACTGACAAAAGGTAAAAAAAATCCGACGAAAACATAAAAAAACTAACAAAACGTAAAAAAACTGACAAAAACATAAAAACCCGGACGAAAACGTGAAAACCCGGACGAAAACGTAAAAAATCGGACGAAAACGCGAAAAAACGGACGAAAACGCGAAAAAACGGACAAAAACACGAAAAACCGGACGAAAACGTAAAAAAACTGACGAAGACGTAAAAAAACCGACGAAAACGTAAAAAAACCGACGAAACGTAAAAAAAAGACAAAAACGTAAAAATGTGTGTATAAAAAACGTGTGTATAAAAACGTTATAAAGACGTGTGTATAAAAATGTGTGTAAATGTGTGTTTATAAAAACGTGTGTAAAACCGTGAATAAAAATGTGTGAATAAAAAACGTTTGTATAAAAACGTGCATAAAAACGTGTATACAAATGTATGTTTGAAAATCCGTATAAAACATGCATAAAAACGTGTATAAAAATGTGTGTATAAAAATGTGTGCAAAAACATGTAAAAAACGTACATAAATTTTAAAAATAATAAAAGTCATCTAACTTGTTACTTTTTGTCATTGTATGTAGCCTTGATAAACGATCGTTACTCTAAAGGACTAACGGTGCAATGATAAACCTAACGACCGTTAGGTTAACCTGCTCTAGCAGGTGAATCAAGTCACCGCTACACACAATGGACGAATTTAGCAAGTTTAGTGACACATTGGGAAAAAAAGAGAAAGCTACATACAATGGGAAAAAGTGGCAAGTTGCATACATTTTCAGATAATTTGCCCAACAAAAAAACCCTAAATAACAACATATGCTGCAAAAAATACATTTCACCTCTAATTTACTAACCTTATGTGTGTGATTTTTGTAAAAAAAAAAAAAAAAAATTATGATGAAATGAAAAATGAAAAGTGAGATATGGTTTTGGTATAAAAACATCTAGACCGATAATGGAATACATGTGTACAACATGCAACGAACCACAAAATTAAGTGGCAAAAAACCCACTTAGCATTATTTTAATCCCTCTAAGCTATCGGCTTGGCTCGGCGTGTGAATATGTTGGTCCCGTTTACCCGGTTAAGTTAACATGAAGTTAATCTAAATGTGTATTATGGTATAATGATGTAATGAAGTTCTTTGATAAAAAACAAGATATAAGAATAAAACGTAAATCAAAACACAAGGTAATTTTCAACGTTGGATTCTTATTAGAAGTGAATCAAAGAATTATACCCAAGTGTTCGCGGAATAAACACTTGGGATTGAAACGACAAGTATGGTGTGTTTCTCCTCACTAAACTTAAGCTATGCTTAAGTGACAACTAAGGTACAATCGAGCTATCTCGAGTACAAGTATGTTCTTTGGAGGAGAAAAGGGTTTGTGAATGTTTAAGCATTAATTACACAAACTATTTCTTTTCTCCTCTTTATGATCCTATTTATACACAAGTATAATACATAATATTATCCAATGGATTAAAGACTTCATAAGATAAATCTTTAGAAGATCTTGTTTACTGTTGAAAGTAACCCATATTGGGTTAGAAGACAGATAACCTTTTTAGGCATAGGCTGGATTGTAGCCAAATAAGGAAAGTTTGACTTATAAAGTGATAAAGCACTTTATTAGAATAGTTCAAACTTTCCCTCCCAATCCCGCCTATTCTTCAGTCTTCAGGTAGCTTTTCAGTCTTCATAGTTGGTGAGGAGACTTGGGGATTCAGTGAGCTATTTTCATCGCTCACTGAATCCATCTTCTTCTTCTTTGGCTTAGATGCCATTCACTGAGAGTCCGCCTCACTGAATGGAAAATCTTTCTTCGTTAGGCTTGTTCTAAGCATCCTGAAGATGACTCACTGAGTGACTGTTCACTCAGTGACTTGATTACGTTTAAGGAAATCTAACACTTAGGTTATTTTATGTTCAAATCCTAGTTAAGGAAAGCTTGGGTAATTTTAGTGACCCAACAGTCTCCCTCTATTTGGATATACAAATAGCCTAAGTGTTCTATTTGTCAGTGTGAGTGAGCAAAGGTCTTCTTCTCACACTGAGAGTATCTAAGTAGTATTAGGACACTGATTAAACAAAACATTACTTTTCATTAATCGTTATTACAGTCCTAAAGATGACAAAAGATACAAAAGGGATAGGTGGTTTGCAGATTCAGATGTTGAGCTTGTAGCCAAGAGCTTCAAGCTTTGTTCTCTTTGACTTCAGCAAATTCTTTTCAGGATGACCTTCAATCTTGGCTTTCAGGTCTTTGCAGAACCTAACATTCTCAACAGTCTTGATTGGAGAAGCCATCATGAAGTACATAAGCATAGCCTTGACCCCAGCATCGTCAATGTCTGACCATCTCTGGAAGGAGGGATTGCCAAACTAATCAGTGAAGCACAATCCTCTTTCAGGTTGTTCAAGGACATGGTTGTTTACGAAGGTGACTCCTTCAGGAAGTTCTCTATTGCTGTCCAGACCAGGAACCTTGATTTCAGGTTCAGTGTCAACTCTTTTCCTCTTCCTTTGAGAAGGCTGAGATGTGGCAGCCTGAATGACTGATGCTGAAGGTGGAAGCAAAGAAGGAATGCCTAGTTCAATGTGCTTCTTGGCCAAGTGCTCATAGCGAGTTTTGAGGGATTTCATCAGCTTAGGGACCACAACATTGTTTTTCTTTGAAATGATTGGACCCAGTTCATCAAGTTCAGTGATCCCGAAGTCAGTGATTTTGAAGGGATCATGGACCTCAAAGTCTCGTTTATCTTGACCCCTGAAGATAGTGACAACAGCAGGACTGGTCTTTGCATGGATTTTGACATCCGTGATAGTTTCAGGGTTGAGTCTCTATGTCATGATCCAAGTATATCTCTCGATATTCTTTTGTTTGACCTCAGCAGCTTTTGTCAGTTTGGCTTCCTTCTTTTGCTTGAGAGCTATTAAGGCAGCATCCTGAGCTTGTTTGAACTTGCTCACCTCATTCTCTCCCAACAAGAACTTGGGGATTTATCCCAATCTTTTCAGCTTCTTCATTTACCACTTCAATGAGAGCAACCTTATTTCTCTTCTTCCTCAGCATCTTCATGAGCTTGAATTTGCTCAGCAGTCAGGTAGTATAAGACCCCATTAATCTCATAAGGGACCTTTTCTGGCTCAGGCTCTGGCCTTACAACTTTGGAAGCAGGGACAAGCTTCCTCGTTTGTTCAGGTTCTGTTGTGATCATGATGCTTTTGCCCTTGTCTTGCTGACTGATGAGAGGAGGCTGATAAGATGAGATTGGTGTAGCCTGAAGTATGTGCTCCCCCTTAGTGTGAGAAGGAGTTTCTTCTGAAACAAACTCAGTGACAAGATGACTGGTGGATGTCTCAGGGATAGGAACTTCAGTGGCATGTAGCTCAGGGATGGGAGCTTCAGTGACATTCTCCTCCTCAACTGTTGCCGGAGCGTCAATGAGATCAAGAGTTGGTGTGGTCACTGAAGTCGAAGGAGCTGAAGACTCCTTGAAGCCCTTAAACTCAGACATCATAGACTTGATCTCTGAAGTGTCTTGTTGGATGATAGACACCTGTTCTTCGAGAGAAGCCTGAGAACTTTCGAGAGCAGACATGCGTAAACCAAGAGTCCAGGCCACTGAGCTAGAAGATTGAACCCAGTTAGCCACATTCTTATCCAGGCTATTGAAGGAAGACTGCATGCTGGTTACTGAGGCACTGAGGGACTGAAGGTCCAAAGACTTCAGCAAGGCGACCAATTCAGGGAAGCTTGCTGATTGCTGAACAAAGATGTCCGAAGCCTGAAGAAGCTTCTTGGTTAGTTCAGGATCTTCTTTGACCAATTCTTCAATGTTTTCAACCTTGGGAGTGAGCTTGTTGAAGGATTCAACAAACTTGTTCATATGTGAAGCCAAGGTTGTCAGTCTGTGATCGATGCTGGAGCTTTGTTCCTGAACATTATCATGAAAATCTTCAACAGCATCTTTAAGATTGAAGTAATGAGCAGCCTGTTCAGTGTGCATGTCAAAGATATCGTCAGTGAACCCTTGAAGAAGACCTGTGGTTGCCTTCCTTAAGAACCTAATCATCTTCTTGCCAGTCAGAGCAACAGAGTCATCATCCTCAGGAAGAGAATCCTCAGCTTGTTGAGATGGAGACTGAGAGGTTGTTTCAGGTAGTGCAGTTGGATGTTCATCAGTCTCCATATCATCCCCAGCTTCAAAAGTCTCTTCCTCACTGCTCTTGCTCAATTCATCATCTGAGTCAAGAACCGCCTGAAAAGTGGCCATAGAGTCAATCTGCAAGATGGGATCAACCAGCTCCTCTTCATAAGAAGATTTGCCTTCGGTGTGGTCAGGGCCTGACCCCTCAATTCCAGACCCAGTGGATTGGGTTTTATCCACCTGGTCCTTAGGGTCAGTCTCTGAGGAATGCGCAACTCCATGAGGGGGTGTTGGTTCCATATCAGCGGGTGGTTTGTTTCCCCCTGAGTCTTTGTCCCCTGATGTCCCTTCAGGCACTGGAGGGTTTTGGCCAGTGCCATCATGAGGAACGGTGGAAGGCGCTCCCCTACTAGCGGGTTGTATATTTCCATCTAGATCTTGGGGAGTAGTAGTTGGGACCAAGGACAATGACTGTGATGTATCAGTGTCCTTCGTTGTCACCGGGGGTGTTTGAGCTTGGTCACTGGGTGGCTTTTTGGTCAGGGGCCTGGTTGGCTTCTTAGCCTGTGTTTCCGAAGCCTTAGGGCCCTGTGCCTTTGGGTTGGCTTTTGGTACAGTCTTAGACTTCCCTCTTTTCTTGGAAGGGAGAGGTGGAGACACTGAATCCCTTTGGTTGTTTACGGCAACCATATGGGCCGTCAATTCGATGTTGGAGACTGAGGATGGGTCCTTTGAAAAGTTTGAAGGACTCAGGACTGCAGGCAAGAAGCCTAAAGCATAGTCCTGAGTGTAATTGTGACCCAGTAAGTCAGTAACACTTGTAAAGCACAAGAAAGAAACCTAGGGTATGAAACGTAGTTCACCCTGGTATCTTTCAGTAGCTTGGTTACGAGATCACCGTAAATGATCTCTCCAATGTCGACCATTCTTCCTGTCATCAAGCAATGTGCCATCATCAACTGAACAGAGTTAATCTGCTCAGTGGATGAGTGGTTCCCGCCGAGGACCTGAATCACAAAAGTGAATAAGATCTTCCAAGCCACGGGAAAAGAGTTCTTTGTGACGGGGGTTTTGTCCAATAATTCAGATTTCAAAACAAATTTTTCTAACCCTGCTCTAACTTCATTAGAGTCAGGGAGAGCAACATAATTTCCAGAGTTGTAATCCAGCCCTGTAGAGGACCAAAAAGTTTTGTAATCCAAAGTAAATTTCCTGGCCCCATTTAAAACTGAAAATTTGATGCAAAACTCCCTGAGGGGTCTTTGGCTATTTGCATCAGTGGAAGGTGTCGGGTCAAAGGCCACTGCAGTTGCCCAAAACTCCCTGAGGTAGTTTCGGTACTGAAAGTAGGGGGTTGAGGTAAAGGCTGTTTTCAAAGGGCAATTGTACAAAAATTTCATGATTTGTTTGTAGGCTGGGACATTTGATGGGTATTCAAAATTGCCTACAACATTGTTTGTTTTAAATTGAATATCAGCCAGAGTCAAATTTGCCCATTGAGGTGCAAGTTCGATTCATTGGTTAGTTGCCATTTTTGAGTCAATAAAGGTTTTGAAAAGTTCTAATGGCAGATATAGATTACCAGATGGTCACAAGTTGTATCCAACAAGATCGCTGCCGTGAAGTAATCTATATGTTATCAAGAGGTTTGATATAAAGATGGATATCTTGATATGAATCCTTTTTGACCAAGAAAATGTTTTGCAAACTTGTTTTTTTTAAAAGGTACACACACTTGCTTTTTGAAAAGATTTAAGCAGAGTTTCGTTAAAGAGTTTTTGTGTGTGTTTTTGGAGAAGGAAAGGGAGGTATTTATAGAGTGGTGGATTAGGGTTAGGAATTTCAAAAGATTTATGATTTTGAAAATCAAAATAGATAACTCATTTGAAGTCCGCATTAAATGCCACCACTCCACTTCCCTCTTTTTTCGCACCTGTTCATTTGAACAGTTGCGCGTTCTGCAAAAGTGCATATTGCAGAGATGATGTCACATACATAAAATATCAAAAGATATTATGTGTGAGAGAAGGCATTTAAAGCCAAGTGGGATATGTGGTGATGATGTAGGGGCCCAAGATGTGGATGCCAGAAAGGTAAAAGACATATATGTGGAAAACTAGAAGGGGGGGTTGAATAGTTTCTCCTTCTTTTTCGTTTATAAAAAGTTGCTTAAAAAACCTTCAATTAGAGTTTATTATTGAAAACAATTATATAATCAATATGAGGTTAATTATGACTTATGTTGTGTGGACTTTTGGAGTTTTTTTCAAAACTTCAGTTTTATGAATAAAGCTTTGGTTGATCTTTATGTGAATATGTTTACCTTTTTTGAAATCTTAAAAACGTTTATATCAAATCATCTATTAAGTTAAACTCAATATGAGGAGTGTTGAATAATAATGTAGCTCGATCATATCAATAATTATGCACATCATCACAATAGTGTAACTAGCAACTATAACACAATAATCATCAGACAATATAGCAAGCAACAGCCCAACA
>LBNU01018047.1:105188-120219 GCA_014162995.1 Artemisia annua | reverse complement strand
TGGCATAGAAGGATGGCTCATGTGAACTTTAAGACCTTCAACAAGCTTTCAAAACTTGGTCTAGTTGATGGGCTTCCTTCAAAAATCTTCACCAATGAACACAACTATGTTGCATGCAACAAAGGGAAGCAACACAAAGCCTCCTACAAAGCCATCAAAGCTGTGAGCACCATATCAGAACCTCTTTAGTTGCTGCATATGGATCTTTTTGGTCCAACTCAAATCAGAAGTATTGATCACAAGTCCTTTTCATTGGTAATCACTGATGACTATAGCAGGTTCTGTTGGGTATTCTTTTTGAGAACTAAAGATGAAACTTTTCCAACTCTAAAAGAATTTATAACCCTTGTTGAAAACCAGCTAAACAAAAACGTTAAATGTATTATGTGTGATAATGGGACAGAGTTTAAAAATGCCTTGTTAATAGAACTTTGTGGGTCTAAGGGGATAAAAAGGGACTATAGCAATCCAAGAACCCCACAACAAAATGGGGTTGCTGAGAGAAAGAATAGAACCCTGATAGAGGCAGCAAGAACTATGCTTGCAGACTCTAAATTACCCACTATGTTCTGGACTGAAGCAGTAAGCACTGCTTGTTATGTTCTGAATAGGGTGTCCATCACTAGACCTCATAACAAGACACCTTATGAACTGATCATTGGTAAAGTTCCCAGTATTACACACTTTAGACCTTTTGGATGTCATGTGACCATTCTGAATACTAGTGATCAACTAGGAAAATTTGATGAAAAAGCTGATGAGGGGTATATTGTGGGTTATTCAGCTCATAGTAAGGCTTATAGGGTATATAATATGAATGCTAAAAATATTGAGGAAACTCTTAACCTGAGGTACCTAGAAGAAAAGCCTAATGTTCAGGGTCAGGGTCATGCCTGGTAGTTTGACCTAGACTATTTGACTGATTATTTGGGCTATACTAGATATGTTTCTAACCAATCTGCAGGTACAAATGAGTCTCCCACTCACAATCAAGGAGCCATGGATGCTGACTCTGACTCTAAATCTGAGTTTGAGGAAGCAACTATAGTTGTTCCTTCTTTTCCCTCTCCTCATGTTTCAGGTACCAATGATAAACATGCTTCTGATGTGGATGGTGTAGATTCAAGTTATGCAGAGGCATTAGCTAGACTTCAGAAGCAAGAACATGCAGCCAAGGAAGCTGCTGATGAGCTTGGTTTTGAGTTTGCCAAAGACACTGAAGCACTCTTGAGACAAACTGCTAGTGATGTCCGTAGAAACATTGTATCTGCTGATAGTAGTCCTGTTTTTGCTGATAGTGTACCTCGTGTTACTGTTGATCCGAATACTGCTGATGCTATTCCTGCTGGACCATCCATTTCTGCTGATCCATTCCCCACTTCTACTAGTTCATCCCAAAGATTTGAAGACCCATTTGGTAGATTTTCATCCCCAACTGATCTTGGTAATCATCAAAAAGCTACTGGCATTTTCAGTTCCTCTTCTTATGATGATGATTTTGCTCCTACACTAAATAATCTTCAACCCACTATTGAAGTTAATCCCATCCCTACTAAGAGGATCCACAATATACATCCTCAAGAAAATATACTTGGAGATCCCAATGCAACGGTTCAAACAAGGAGTTCAGTCAAGAAGATACAATTTGGAGAATATGCTTTTGTTACTTATGTCATGAGTCAACAAAGAGACAATCACACAGATCAACAACTTTGTATGTTTGCCTGTTTCTTATCACAAGTTGAACCAACCAGTGTAGCACAAGCACTTTCCATTGCCAGTTGGGTAGAAGCTATGCAAGAGGAGATGCAACAATTTAAGCATCAAGAAGTTTGGATCCTTGTACCTCTACCTGATGGAAAGTTTGCAATTGGGACAAAATGGATCTTGAAGAATAAAAGGGATGCTAGGGGCATTGTGGTCAAAAATAAGGCTAGATTAGTAGCACAAGGTTTTAGACAGGAAGAAGGGATTGATTATGATGAAGTGTTTGCTCCAGTGGCAAGGGTTGAGGCCATTAGAATATTTTTGGCCTTTGCATCTTATATAGGGTTTGTGGTCTATCAAATGGATGTGAAGGGTGCTTTTCTATATGGAGAGATTGAAGAAGAAGTGTATGTTACTCAACCTAAAGGTTTTGAAGACCCAGAGCATCCTAACCATGTGTACAAAGTAGTAAAAGCTCTCTATGGACTTCATCAAGCACCAAGAGCTTGGTATGCTCGGCTATCTGCATTCCTGCTGAAGCATGGTTACAGAAGAGGTGCAATTGATAAGACACTCTTTATCAAGAAGAATTCATGGGATATCATTCTTGTGCAAGTATATGTGGATGACATCATCTTTGGATCCACTAAGGAAGCTTGGTGCAGGGAATTTGAGGATTTGATGAAGGGTGAATTTCAGATGAGTGTTATGGGAGAGCTAAATTTCTTCTTAGGTCTACAAGTGCAGCAAAAGCCTGATGGTATTTTTATCAGCCAAGACAAGTATGTGAAGGACATACTTCAGAAGTTTGATATGGAGAATGTCAGAACTGCAACTACCCCCTATGAAACTCCCAAAACTAAGCATAACCTTGAACCAGATCCTGCTGTCAATGTTCATTTGTACAGGTCCATGATTGGTTCACTTATGTATTTGACAGCTTCAAGGCCAGACATTACATTTGCAGTCAGTGCTTGTTCTAGGCATCAAGTCACACCCTTGACTTCCCACCTCAATGCAGTGAAGAAGATCTTTAAGTATCTTAAAGGCCAACCTAAACTTGGTCTTTGGTACCCAAGAGAGTCTCCTTTTGTGTTGGAAGCCTACAGTGACAGTGATTATGCTGGTGCCAATTTAGATAGAAAGTCCACTACTGGAGGTTGCCAATTCCTTTGAAGAAGGTTGATTTCTTGGCAGTGCAAGAAGCAGACTATTGTGGCCAATTCCTCTACTGAAGCAGAGTATATTGCTGCTGCTAACTGCTGTAGCCAGGTTCTTTGGATACAAAATCAACTACTTGATTATGGGTTCAATTTCATGAACACTAAAATCTTTATTGATAACCAAAGTACCATCTGCATAGTTAAGAATCTAGTGTATCATAATAGAACTAAGCACATTGAAATTAGGCACCATTTTATTAGGGATGCAAATGAGAAACACTTAATGTGGCTGATCTATTAACAAAGGCTTTTGATGGACCTAGGTTTAATCACTTAGTTGTCCATATTGGGATGGTCAACCCTTGAATGTTATGTTTGAGGGGAGGCATAGGCCTAAGGGGAGGCATATGCCTCTGGGGAGGATTTGTAGAATATGTATTTTGTATGTTTACTAACTTTGTTATGCAGGTTACTTGTTGTATATACTAGCCATTATCAGGATTAGATTGTCTTGTGTGTTTCGTTCTGTGTGTTTGTTTTGCAGATAAGTGTTTCTGCTGATGTTTTTGTTTCTGCTGATGTTCCTATTTCTGCTGATTAATGTTACTACTATGGTGTGACTGCATCCGTAGAATTGACTCATATCAGTGGAATTGAAATTATTAAGTTTACTCAGGAAACAAACATCAAAGTAACAGTTAAGGGAAATGTACATTCACTAATCATCAATGATTATTACAAAAGAAGGTGAAACTACAGACCCTGACACAACTTGAATCATGACTCTAAACCCTGACACTACTCCACCTTTCCTTTCCCTTTGCCCTTCCCATCATCATCAGAGAGATCTGAATCAAACCTCCAGTTTGGAAGTTTGGAAGAGTTTTCTGCTGATNGGATGGTCAACCCTTGAATGTTATGTTTGAGGGGAGGCATAGGCCTAAGGGGAGGCATATGCCTCTGGGGAGGATTTGTAGAATATGTATTTTGTATGTTTACTAACTTTGTTATGCAGGTTACTTGTTGTATATACTAGCCATTATCAGGATTAGATTGTCTTGTGTGTTTCGTTCTGTGTGTTTGTTTTGCAGATAAGTGTTTCTGCTGATGTTTTTGTTTCTGCTGATGTTCCTATTTCTGCTGATTAATGTTACTACTATGGTGTGACTGCATCCGTAGAATTGACTCATATCAGTGGAATTGAAATTATTAAGTTTACTCAGGAAACAAACATCAAAGTAACAGTTAAGGGAAATGTACATTCACTAATCATCAATGATTATTACAAAAGAAGGTGAAACTACAGACCCTGACACAACTTGAATCATGACTCTAAACCCTGACACTACTCCACCTTTCCTTTCCCTTTGCCCTTCCCATCATCATCAGAGAGATCTGAATCAAACCTCCAGTTTGGAAGTTTGGAAGAGTTTTCTGCTGATCTTGTTGGAGTTAAGGGAGCTTGACTTTGGGGTTCATCCTCATCTGAGGAAGTACAAAGGAAAGGTGATATGAGATCCCTAGGAGGTGGTTGGAGAGGAATCCAAGGATTGGAGTCTTCAAAAGATTCAGGTGACATGGCCGAATTTGAAACCTTGCTTGATGTTCCAACATCATTCATCTTCTTCTTAGATGGCCTTTTGGTAATGTGGTTCTTCTCTGTGTTTGAGGATTCATTTGTGCTCCTTGTTGGTGATTCAATTTGGATTGCCGCATCAAATGGAGGTTCAATAATTTGGGGTTTTGAGCTCATGGTTTTTGCTATTGATGGATAATTAGGTTTTGTGTAATTTTTGGATATGTTTTATAGGCAAAAGTCAAAGTGTAGGTCCATTAATGCGTATTAGGTGGCAGACTAAATACCCTAAGATCTTTTCTAAAGATATTTCTGCACAATGCTACTGAAGATGATTTCTGCTGATTGAGTGGTTCCTACTGATTGAGTGCTTTACGGATTGCTAATACAGTTCCTGCTAATTATAGTTCCTGCTGATAGAATGTTTGGATTACTTCAGAAGAATCAAACTTAAGTACAAAACAATCTGAATGACAATCAATAGAAAAACAAAAGTTCATTCATTATCAATGGTGGGAATTACAATCAAACCAAAACACCTAAAACCTAAACATCAAACACATAAAAACAAACACCCACTACCAGACACCTTATCATCTACTCCTGCTTTCTCTTCCCTTTGCCCTTGGGATCAGATGTGCCTTCACCAGCTACCTTGGTCCTCAGCATCTTCTCCACCTCCTTGGGCTTCATCTCAGGCTGCCATAGCCTCTTGCAAAACAGACCCAATACTTGTGGAGGTGGTTTTGGCAACCTCTTGAAAGCTTGAGGAACTGGAATTTGGCTCATCCCAGCCACAACTCTCTCCATCTCTTTTGTCAGCAGCTTTGAGAGAGGTGGTGGCTCTGAAGGACCTTCATCCAAGTCTTCTTTGAACAACAACTCTAAACGCTTTGTATCATCAGAG
This sequence comes from Artemisia annua, assembly GCA_014162995.1. Classification (NCBI taxonomy): domain Eukaryota; kingdom Viridiplantae; phylum Streptophyta; class Magnoliopsida; order Asterales; family Asteraceae; genus Artemisia; species Artemisia annua. The sequence goes on along the minus strand of LBNU01018047.1, from coordinate 114,866 downwards.
GCATCTGAATCATATGCCCAGCGTGGAAGTTGTGCCAAATCAACATCTGAGTCAGAAGATGAAGAAGGTGGAGGTGGTGATGGTGGAGGAGGAGGAGCAGCAACATCATGTCTTCTCTTCCGTGCTTGCTCCTTGGTCCTCATACCATGTCGAGGTCTGAAAGGCCTTGGAGCAGCTATAACTGGTGGTAGTGGAGGAGGAGGAGCAGCTACATCATGTCTCCTCTTACCGCTTGCTCCTTGTTCCTCATACCATGTCGAGGTCTAAAAGGCCTTGGTGCAGCCATAACTGGTGGTGGTGGTGGGGCATTGTCATGGTCAGATGAATCTGAAGAGGAGTCGGATGCGATTTTAATAGGGTTCATGTTAATGGGAGATTGGGAGGGTTTGGTGAATAATTAGAAGATATGAGTATATTGTAATTTGTGGTCTAATTTATAGACTTGATTTGATCATTAAGTGGGTTTTAATGGAATTTAATGGGGACGGTTGGAGAGTAAAATTACCTTCTAGATGATGCGTTGACCAAAAGGATAGTAATTTACTGTGGTAATTGGTTTCTGCTGATAGATGGTTACTACGGATAAATGGTTACTACGGATTACTTTGCAATTGGTTTCTGCTGATTGACCACTAGTTGCTGCCGATTGACTTTTGGTTACTACTGAAGGGTAATAATTGGGTTTATTTGGGCGGTACTTGAAAGTCAAAATTGGTCAAAGATTCGCTTCACGATCCTTTGCTAATTCATTACCACGATTTGGGTAACTTCCATAAATACCCTAACGTGTGTATCCCACGCCCAAAATAACTGATTCACTCTGCCTTTATAATCTCCCCATTTCATAACTTCCCATCATTCATTCCCACGCTCCTCTCCATTAACCATTTACTCAGTAATCTTTAATAAAATGGCTGCCCTGGAATTCAAAAAGGATCACAATAAAGTTGCTTATTTAGGAAAAGGCAAAACCCAGGCTCATGAAGTTTTTGAGTCAATGGTGGATTTCTTGAAAAGGTCCAAAATCCATTTTGCTCTCACATGTAGCCCTGACCTCATTTGTGAGTCTCTTGTTCGCCAATTTTGGGCCACTGCTAGAAGAGTGCCAGAAGAAGATCCAACAATGTTGGTTGCAACTATTGATGGGGTCGAGTATGTGGTCACTGAAGATTTGATTCGTACTAAGCTTCAGTTGAATGATAAACATGGTATCTATCATAATGATGGGGAAATCATAATTGTTGGGTTAAGAGATATTGGATACCATGGAGAAGTTATTAATGCTTGGTACAAGAGTAGGTTGTGCCCCAAATGGAGATTCTTGATGCATACCCTGTTGCAGTGTCTCAGTCAAAAGTCAGGAGGCTGGGATCAATTCTCCACTCATCTTGGTTGTGCAATTGTGTGCTTATCAAAGGGTACTACTTTTGATTTTTCAAGATATATTTTTCAGTGTATGTGTGATAATGTTAGTGCTAAGAAAAATAAGTTCTTAATGTACCCTAGGTTCTTACAAGTAATAATAGGCATAGAGACCCAAGACAGGACACATTACCCTATTGTCCCTCTAACTACTAAAGTATTCTCAAATATGAATAGTGGGTTTAACGGGGAACATTGGCCTCTTTTGCCAGCTATGTTGCCTGGTGGCAATAATGCTGAAGCAGGGGATGCTGCTGATGGTGGACAACCACCTCAGCCTAATGCTGCTGGTGGGATTGCACCAGTTGCTGCTGATGCATCTGCATCAGTTGCTGCTGAGGCAAGGACATCCTCATCTGCAGCTGCTGGTTCATCCAATGCTGCTGATGCAACTGCATCTCCCAAACCTGTTGCTCCTACTGAGCAAATCAATATCCCTGCAGACCCAACACAGTCTATTAATGAGGATGTTGATGACTTGGCCTACACATCTCCTAGGTACACCTCTGACCAGATGACCACCAGTCCACCTCATGTGTCTGAACAATCTTTAGATGAGCCCCTTATGGAACCACATGTTGAGCCTACTTTTACTTCTCTCTATGAGTCTCATGATGAGCCATCTACCTCTCACATACAGAGGTCTCCTAGTCCAACTAGAGAGGCTTTTGTTGAGAAACCTGATACTACTGATGGTCTTCATGTTTCTCCTGATAGGTCCAAGGATGCTCCTAAATCAGCAGGTAATCCTGCTGATGGAGCTGAGGACCCTATTACTCTCACCAATGTCTATGCTTTACTTGGCAGGTATGTGAAGCAGGTTGGCAACTTGGAGAAGGAGCTCAAAGAAACAAAGACAACTCTTGGGGGACAGATTTCTGCTCTTCAGACCAGAGTTAAAGATTTGGAGGATCAACTGGGTCAAAAGAAGAAAAGGAAATTGGTGATTGAATAAGAGGATGAAGAAGAGGATGTGGACCCTCTTATTGTGTTAGCAGATGCATCTTTGGCTCAGAAAACACCTTTTTCTAAGGCCACATATGTTGCTACTTCTAAAACCAAGGTGCAGGCACCTATTGTAACTCAAAGGAGGAAGAGGCGCCAATATCTCAGCAAGGATGCTCCCATTGTTGATTCAGTGATTCAGTTGGATTCTGCAAAAAGAGGTGACTCCATGGATATTGATTCTTCTGGTATTGGGGTAACTACTTCAACTGCTGTTCCTGCTGAAACTGTTGAGTCTGTTCCTACTGAAGATATCATCATGGATTCTGCTGATCAAGCTTCTGCAAAGGTTGACTCTGTTGCTGCTTCTACTGATGCTGATACTTCCAATATTTCTGCTGCTGCGACTCCTATCACCATTCCTGCTGATGAAGCTTTGCCTGCGGTTTCTGCTGATCCACCTACAGTTTCTACGAATCCACCTGCTAGTTCAGTTTCTACTGGTACTACTAAGGGTAAAGAAGTCATGATTGAAGAGAGTCTTCCATCCAGGGTGAAGTCTAAGACAGAACTTGAACTGGAGGAGTTGAGTGCAAGAGTAGCTGCTGACTTGACTGAACAAGAGTTAGCAGCTGAAGCAAAAAGGCAAGAGGAATTGGAACTCTCTGAGATAGTGGTAAGAAGATTGCAAGAAAATTTGAATACATCTAATTCAGATTCTTTGCCAGCTGAGAGAAAGAAGGAGTTGGATGAACTATCCTCACATTTCACTTCAGAANGCTGCTGACTTGACTGAACAAGAGTTAGCAGCTGAAGCAAAAAGGCAAGAGGAATTGGAACTCTCTGAGATAGTGGTAAGAAGATTGCAAGAAAATTTGAATACATCTAATTCAGATTCTTTGCCAGCTGAGAGAAAGAAGGAGTTGGATGAACTATCCTCACATTTCACTTCAGAAACTTGGGAAAATCTTGCTTCTCATGTTCTTACTAATCCAAGATTAGCTCATAAAGTTTTGGGTGAAGATTTTGAGATGGAAAATTATGTACAGCAAATGGTTGCTAGGGGTGTACATAAGAAGAAAGCTGAAGCTGAGAGAAAGGCTAGAGAAAAGAGAGAGAAGCCTATGACATAGGTACAGCAGAAGGAGTACATGCGACATGTTGTGAAAAATCAAAGTAGTATTATCTATGGTTCTGGCTATTCTTGGAAGCAAGTAAGGGCTATGAAGGATTCTCAGTTGATTGAGGTATATAATAAGGTTTAGACTGAAATCAACAGAGTTACTGGTCGGTCAAAGAGGTTGAAGTTTCCTGATGTTGCTGATGTTCCAAAGGGGGTTTCTACTGAACCTATCATTCCTGCTGACTCCACTCCTCTGGTGGATTCTGCTGCACCTGAGGTTCCCACAACAGACTCTGTTCCTCCTAAGCCATCCATTTCTGCTGAGCAATCTATTCATCCTCAGGAGACTGCAACTACTGAGGATGTTGCTGCTGATGAGGAAGCTTATTTTTCTGCAGCTGAGGAAGCTAATTTGACTGCTGATGAGTCAGAGCACCTTGATACTACTTATACATCTCATCCATCTACAACTAAGGTTCCTGCTTCCACTAAAGCTGCTGATGCCAAAGACTCTTCTCCTGCTTCTACTCTTGGTAAAAGACAGAAAAGATTTGCAAGGAAGAGGAAGTCCAAAGCTTTAGCTCTTCCTGCTGAGGGTATCTCCTTTATTGAGCATGCAGAGGATAATGGTGAAGATCCTGAGGTATGGGTTCATCTGGTGAAATGGGAACTTTCTCCACTTGAGTTTGGGAAGGAACAAATTAATATTGTGCATAGAGAGGATGGGTCTGTGAAGTATTTTTCCTTTCTAAGTGAGATCCTTTCTATAGTGGATAAAGATGACCTTCTTCATCTGTATGATTGGGTTACTACTTACTTCAAAACTCATACACCTCAAGGATGTGGTCTATTTCTGCTAGGTGATCTGTATACTCTTTATGATTCCTCATATTATGTTGGAAAAGGTTTTAATGTTTGGAGAGGACAAGATGCTTGGGATATTACTAGTTGGCAATATTTTCCTTTGTGCAATGTTCATATGATCTACACTATGGTTGGGAAAGCTTTGTACATGTTTGCAGATTCTACTTATCCACTTACAGAGGGTACAGTGAAATAAATGCTGGAGGTTAAGTTGACTGTTCCTGATGACATGGTGGGTAATGATATGATTCATGCTGAGGCATTTATCAAGAACATGAGAAGGAATCTGCTTGTGAAACAACAATTAGCATCTCAGCATGGAGTTAGAATTGAACATTCCATGGGGTAATTTGGTGTTGTTATATATTTTTCTTTCTTTACTTGTTATTCTTCAAAAAAAAAANATATGTAGTTTTCCCACTTTTTGTTGTATACAGGTACACATGTTGGTTATATGGTTATCAACTCATGTTAGGAATACGTTTTTCCTATAGAAGATTTGGTCACCCCAAGTACTTTAAAGCATTGTATAGCTTGTAGTATTTATCATATTAGTTAATACGTAGTGTTAGTATTAGTTAGTATTTGTATAGTCGGGTCGGGTCTTTACCCACTGTCAGCTCGATCCACAGCCTAGTAGAGGCAAATAGTATGTTGTAAGTATAAATACCCTCTCCCACCAAGGGAGAGGGTTGGACCTTCTCATTCTCTTAATCTATTTTCTTTTTTTGTTTTCTCTCAAGGTTCCCAACTTCTCTTCTACTTTCTCTCTCTAACCCCTCTCTAAATCTCTTCTAGTTTCTTTTGTGTTCGAACCATAATCACTAGTCCATACGTGTTCTATGTTATTTAGTAGCCTACAATTGGTATCAAGAGCCATGGTTACATCCTAGGGATCGTATATGCTTGGAGTTTGGACTTGTGTTGTATGGTGGTTTAACTTGAGTTTTTTCTTGTACTTCTTGGATTAGAGGTATTAGATTTATCTAGTTTTTCAGTTGGTTTGGCCAGATCTTACGTTTGTTGGTGATACGAGTGATTTAGGAAGTTAGTTCTTGGCAGCGGTTTCCTCCTCGTTAAGTGTTTCTTGGTAGCGGTTAGCTCAGGTAGTTCAGTGGTTATCGTCAGCGGTTAGTGTTGAGTTTACTATATTGGGTTAGCGGACAAAACGCTGGTTTTTACTGTTTTGGCGGTTTGCTGTCAGCTGTTAGTACACTCTGTCATATAGGGTATTTAGCGGTTAGCTCCTCCAGCGGTTATCGTTGTTAGCGGTTACCTTACCAGCGGTTACTAGGCCAGAGGTTACCTTGTTAGCGGTTAGTTCTGTCAGCGGTTAGTTCTGTCAGCGGTTACTTGTTAGCGGTTATCTTGTCAGCGGTTAGTTTCGGTCAGCGGTTACTTGTTAGCGGTTATCTGGTCAGCAGTTAGCTTCTGTCAGCGGTTACTTGTTAGCGGTTATATTGTCAGCGGTTAGTTTTCTTGGCGGTTTTCCTGGTTGACTTTAGTAAAATCCCGGGAAAGAATCGATTTCTCGGTTTAAGTCACGTGTGTTGTAAAATCCCGCTTAAGACCTCGTCATCATGACTACTGTGACATCAATTGATGATATCCAAGCTGCTGGGTCCGACACTCGACCTCCTATGCTCGACAGAACTGACTATGAGTCATGGTCACAAAGAATTCGTCTGTATTGTCAGGGCAAAGAAAATGGGGAGAATATTCTGAGATCGATTGATGAAGGGCCGTTTCAAATGGGTACTACCAGGGATGTTATCTCCACTAGTGAAGATGGATCAGTCACCTTTGGAATTGACAGACCTCGTACTTACAATGATCTTAACGAAGCAGAAAAGAAACGCTATGATGCTGATATTCGAGCTTCCAACATTGTGATACAAGGGTTACCCAAGGACATTTACAAACTGATTAACTTCAACACTGAGGCCAAAGCCGTTTGGGATAATGTCAAAATGCTGCTTGCTGGTTCTGAACTTACCAGAGAAGATCGTGAATCACAATTGTATGATGAATTCGAGCACTTCAAAATGAATCCCGGTGAAAGCATTAATGACTACTATGTCAGATTCCACAAGCTTGTGAATGACATGAGAATGATCAGAATGACAATGCCCAACATCCAACTCAACTCAAAGTTTGTCAACAATATGTCACCAGAATGGGATCGGTTTGTCACAGCTGTGAAGTTAAACAAAGGGCTCAGAAACACCAACTATGAACAACTCTATGCTTACTTGCAACGACATGAGAAACATGCCATGTATGATCGTCAACTGAGAGAAAAGTTCCATCCCTCAAACGATCCTCTTGCTCTAATCTCCAGTGTTCAGGGACTAAGCCAATCCTCAATTGATTCAATCAATTATCCTAGTACTCAAGCAACACAGAATCAGTCTTCCCTTGGTCAAACATCCATACATTCGTCAAGTGTTAAGACTAATTCACAAGACTCTGGGAACTCTCACATTGACAAAAGGATTGATGATCTCTCCAACCAAGTCTCACTGCTGGTTTAACACTTCAGGAGTACTCTTACTCAAACCAACAACCAACTAAGGACTTCATCTAACCCACGTAATCTTGCTGTTGTGGAAGATGGGCATGTTGTGGTTCAAGGAAGACAAAATGTCCGGGGAAATGCACTGAATAGGATCGATAATGTCAATCAAGGACAAGGAAGACAAATCAAGTGCTACAACTGTGGTGGAATAGGTCATATTGCAAGGAACTGCACTCAACCAAAACGTCCTCAGAACTCGGACTACTTCAAAGATAAGATGCTACTGATGCAAGCTCAAGAGAATGGGGTTCTGCTGGATGAGGAACAACTGCTATTTCTTGCGGGTGATGAAGGGAATTCTTTTGATGCTGATGTGGATGATCAACCGGTTCAGGATCTTGCTCTCAACGACCCAAATATCTTCCAGGCTGAAGATTGTGATGCCTTTGATTCTGATTTTGATGATGAGCCAGCTGCACAGACCATCTTCATGGCCAAGCTTTCTTCTGCAGTCACATCGCCACATCAATCGGGATCTCCCAAATCATCCGTCATCTCTGAGGTACTCAAATTGTATGACACATATGAAACATGTGCTAACCCAAAGATACTCAATGAAGCACATCAGACTTGTGTTGTCACACCAGATGATGTTGATTTGAAAAACGACAATGTTTCCTCAAAACAACAACATGTGGATAACAACAAAGAATCTGATGAACCTAGTAGAGCCTCTTTCGATTCATATATTGATAATGTGATGCACGAACAAAGGACTCATAATGAAGTAAAACACACCGACATTGTTGATTCAAATTCTGCTGATATGGGTAATAGCAATGTTATCCCATATGAACAATATGTAAACCAAAATGCCGAGTCTGTTTTACCAAAGGATGATTCCTCTATTGATAATGACATGAGTGAATTTGATGAATACACTGCTTTTATTCCGGATGATACATTGACCACTAGGATTAAGATCCTTAAAGACAAGGTGAATATGTATCAACAACGTGCAAAATTTGAGTTAACCGAACGAGCGCAGAAAATGGACTGGCAAATGTGTGCGTACATTACAGAAAGAAACTTAAAGGAAGAAGCATTAAGAATGGAAATAAAATCTTTACAAAATCAAGTTGATCAAACTGTTGAGCAAAAACAGGAGATTCAGGAAAGTGCGACTAAACTTAAACTAGATTTTCAAAGTAAAGAAACTATACTTTTAAGTGACTTTTGCAACTTAAAAGCCTTAAAGAACAAGCTTGAAAATAAATTGTACACACAAGGCCAAACCATTCAAACTGCTCAAATGATGCATAAGCACATTAAGTTACGTGATGAACATAGCAATAAGGATGTAGGAGTGCCTAAAACTAATTTTCTTAGAAGCGTTAGTGCCTCTCAACCTGCCTTATATGATGCTAATGTGATGCTTACACCTGATCATGCCCCTCCCGATGTGCGTAATTATGAGGAAATTTATGAAATTGAGTCTGTAAATAGAGAAAGACTTGAGAATAAATTAAAGGATCCTAAGTGCGTTAGAAACCGTGTCAATATCAAGCCACATAATTACTATGAACAGAATCGATTGACGGTTTTTATGCCCCAAACTAGGTTAACGCCAGAACAGATTTTTGGTCCTTAGATGATGAGAAAATGAAAGCTGAAAAGCTTAAGACCACTACTCACCTCAAGATTGCTACTCCAACCGTGTATCCTCCCAATACGCCAATGCACCTAGTTCAGTTAGCTCTTCCCACTCAATGTCATACTCTCATTAACATATACGTTCTATATCAAATGTTTGCGGAATTTGATAAAACATGTAAAAAGAGAATTACACCAATGGGAATTACTGAGGGTGAAAGGGGGTTTGAAGTAACAAAAGAGTGTTATCTTACTGAAGTAATTCCATTTTTTAAACAAATCAAGGAACATTTTAAGAACATGCAAATGTCTCTTAAATCTGAGATTAATGAAATGAAAGATGTGTTTAAAAATCTGGAACTTGAAGGAAAACAAACTGTAATAGACCTTCAACATAGTGAAATTGCTAGGAAGAATACTCTCATCATGTATGATAATTTAATTGCTAAGTGCATTGCTCAAGATATGTTTTGTACTGTTACTGATTCTTCCATAACTGCTTGCGAATTTCATGAAATGTCTGTTGCATTGAATGTTTTCCAAAATCGTGTTGTTGAGCTTGAGGGGGAGAATTTAAAATTGCATGAAAAAATTCAAAACGATGACCATGATAACATGGTCAGGCATTTTTTCAAAACTAGAGGTTGATAATCTTAATTTGCAATTAAAGTATCAACATTTAGTAGAAAGAATTAAAACCTCAAATGCCAAGAAATCTTCGGATGCTCCTGAATTTGATGCACATTTTGAATTAGCCAAACGTGATGAAAAGATTCAAGCTCACACTAACACGATTCGAAAACTGAGGGCTCAAATTGCCCAATTGAAATCACACAAGAGTGATGTGATTGAACCTAAGAAGCCTACGTGTTTAGATTCTCAAAATTTTCAACTGCAAAAACATCACCGAACATCTCAAATATGAAAATGATTGTTTTCAAGCTGAAAACTCAAAGGTCAAACAACATTACAAAGAGTTACATGCTTCGATTAAGATCTCACGTGATAAAACCAATGAGAAAATAACGTCTTTGTTAAATGAAATTGAGAATCTAAAGACTCAGGCGAAAGAGAGAATGCTCCCCATGGTCAGTAAATCTAAAGGAAATGCATGTGATGCCGTAACTATTCCTCTTCCCCTTAGGAATAATGC
>LBNU01018047.1:84667-99791 GCA_014162995.1 Artemisia annua | reverse complement strand
TCCAAGAACAAGTCATGGTTGTGGCATCGTCGTTTGAATCACTTGAACTTCGGTACCATCAATGAACTCACTCGTAAAGATCTTGTTCGAGGCATGCCTCGGCTGAAATATGAAAAAGATCATCTCTGTTCCGCTTGTCATCTAGGTAAAAGCAATAAGCAATCACACAAACCCAAAACGATCAACACCATTATGGAAGTTCTTCATACCCTTCACATGGATCTGTGTGGCCCAATGAGAGTGCAAAGTATCTTTGGAAAGAGATATGAGTTAGTGATCGTAGATGACTACTCTCGGTTTACATGGGTTAAGTTCCTCAGATCCAAAGACGAGACACCTGAAATCATCATCAAGCTAATCAAGCAGCTGCAAGTTGGACTAAATAAAACTGTCAGATTTGTCCGCACAGATAACGGAACTGAGTTTGTTAATCAACAACTTACTCAATTTTATGAAAATCTTGGAATTAGTCATCAAAGGAGTATACCTCGAACACCTCAACAGAATGGAGTCGTTGAAAGACGAAACCGTACCCTTGTAGAGGCCGCACGAACCATGCTGATTTTCTCCAAAGCTCCTATGTTCCTCTGGGGAGAGGCAATTGCAACTACTTGTTACACTCAGAAACGATCACTGATACATCCTCTTCACGGCAAAACACCCTATGAGCTAGTGCACGAGAGAAAACCTGATCTCTCATTTCTTCGAGTTTTTGGTGCACTATGTTACCCTACCAACGATAGTGAAGACCTGGGAAAACTCAAGGCAAAAGCTGATATTGGAATTTTTGTTGGCTACGCACCAAACAAGAAGGGTTATCGAATCTACAACAAAAGGTCCCGACAAATCATGGAAACTATCCATGTCACGTTTGATGAGCTGTCCGAGCACACGGCTCCTGAATACTCCAGTTCTGGACCCGCAACTAATCTGTTGACTCCTGGACCAATTAGTTCGGGACTTGTACATTCCTCCACCACTGATGCTCCTTATGTACCACCTACTAGTGAGGACTTGAAGAAATTATTTGATCCAATGTATGATGAGTATTTAGAACCTCACAGATGGTCGAACCTGAATCACAAGTCATAGGTTCTGATGCTGGTGCTAATGATGCACCTCAATCTACAAATGAGCCTTCCATTTCCATCTCTCTTAGTCAAAATGCTCCATCATCCAGTCATTCCCAACCCGCTCACTTTGATCAAACTTCTTCAATTCCTCAAGCAGCCGCATTTGAAAATTCTTTTGAAGTAAATCCCTTTGCTCAACCACCTGATGAACCTTTTGTCAACATATTTGCCCCTGATCCATCCAATGTGGCAACCTCTTCGAAAGATTCCAATACTGCTACATCAGTCCTCAGTCATCAACTTCATAAGCATATCAGAAAATGGACAAACGATCACCCAATTGACAATATCATTGGTAATCCATCTCGGCCCGTATCCACACGTAGACAACTTGCCACAGATGCCTTATGGTGCTTCGTCAGCTCCATACTGTCTAAAACCGAACCAAAGGACTTTAAAGAAGCTTTGACTAAGACATCCTGGTTCACTGCAATGCAAGATGAAATCCATGAATTTGACAGACTTGATGTTTGGGAATTAGTGCCTCCTCCCGACTGTGCTATGATTATCGCTCTCAAGTGGATCTTCAAAGTGAAGCTTGACGAATATGGTGAAGTTCTGAAAANGCTTCGTCAGCTCCATACTGTCTAAAACCGAACCAAAGGACTTTAAAGAAGCTTTGACTAAGACATCCTGGTTCACTGCAATGCAAGATGAAATCCATGAATTTGACAGACTTGATGTTTGGGAATTAGTGCCTCCTCCCGACTGTGCTATGATTATCGCTCTCAAGTGGATCTTCAAAGTGAAGCTTGACGAATATGGTGAAGTTCTGAAAAACAAAGCTCGGCTAGTGGCCAAAGGATACAGAAAAGAAGAAGGCATTGACTTTGAGGAATCATTCGCACCAGTAGCTAGAATCGAGGTCATCCGAATCTTTCTTGCCAACGCAGCCAGTCAGAACATGATTGTCTACCAAATGGATGTGAAGACTGCATTTCTTAATGGTCAATTAAAGGAGGTGGTATATGTAAGTCAACCAGAAGGGTTTGTTGATCCTGAACGCCCTAATCATGTCTATCGCTTGAAGAAGGCACTTTATGGACTTAAACAAGCACGCAGAGCGTGGTATGATACTCTATCCAAATTTCTTCTAGCCAACAAATTCACCAAGGGTGTGGTTGATCCTACATTGTTCACCAGAAAATCAGGCAAGCATCTACTCCACATTCAGATATATGTGGATGACATTATTTTCGCTTCTTCAGATCCATTGGAATGTGATCGGTTTTCACAAGAGATGAGTACAGAATTCCAAATGTCCATGATGGGGCAAATGTCATTTTTCTTGGGATTACAAATTTCTCAGAATCCCCACGGTATCTTCATCAATCAATCCAAGTACGCTACTGAAATCTTGAAGAAATTTGGATTTGAATCATGTGATTCTGTTGACACCCCAATGGTAGAGAGGTCAAAACTGGATGAGGATGTTGAGGGGGTTCCAGTTGACCAAACAAATTACCGTAGCATGATTGGATCATTAATGTACCTCACAGCTAGCAGGCCAGATCTTCTATTTGCTGTTTGCATGTGTGCTTGTTATCAATCCAAACCCACCAAAAAGCACTTAGAAGCGGTCAAAAGGGTCTTCATGTACCTTGAAGGGACGATTCACATGGGCCTTTGGTATCCTAAAGACACTGCTATGGCTCTCACTGCCTATTATGATGCTGATCATGCGGGGTGTCAAGATACTCGTCGAAGTACTTCAGGTGGTNTGTGCTTGTTATCAATCCAAACCCACCAAAAAGCACTTAGAAGCGGTCAAAAGGGTCTTCATGTACCTTGAAGGGACGATTCACATGGGCCTTTGGTATCCTAAAGACACTGCTATGGCTCTCACTGCCTATTATGATGCTGATCATGCGGGGTGTCAAGATACTCGTCGAAGTACTTCAGGTGGTGCTCAATTTCTAGGAGATAAGCTGGTTAGCTGGTCATCAAAGAAGCAAATGAATACGTCCATTTCCTCCACTGAGGCTGAATACATTGCCATGTCATCTTGCTGTGCTCAAATCCTTTGGATGAGATCACAATTATTTGACTATGGCTTTGTGTACAACAAAATTCCGATGTACTGTGACAACAAAAGTGCAATTGCTCTTTGCTGCAACAACGTCCAACACTCCAGATCGAAGCACATTGATATTCGACATCATTTCATCAGGGAACAAGTGGAAAAGGGAATTGTGGAACTTTACTTTGTACGGATAGAATTTCAGCTGGCTGACATCTTCACTAAGGCACTTCCCAGAGATCGGTTTCAATTCATTCTCCCGCGCCTTGGAATGAAGAGTCTCTCTCCTGAGTCACTCAAAAGTCTTCAGGAGGAAAATGACGAGTAATGGATTTGCTTCACATATCCTTGTACATATTCTTTTTAAATCAAAAGAAAAATACAAAAATATAAAACCTAGAAAAACCATAAAAATCTGAAAAACACAAAATACAAAAATAGCTTCATCCTAAACATGTCTTCTGGTTATCGATAACATTTTAAACTTCTATGAACATCATTCATTGATGGCATAGGACTTTAAGTGAAGCTCGAGCAGGAGTTATATTAACCGGCTAAAACATGTCTTATCGGCTTGCTATTACTTCATATAGCAACCTGCTCTTATCCATGGGGAAAACATGTCGCCTCAAAAACGGTTGTTCCCCTCACCGGGTGAAGTTCACTCGGGCATGGATTACTTTATATCCATGTTGCTTCGATTTGATGTACGTTTTAGTGCATCACTTCTAGTAAAAGAAGAGAAGTCTTCTTTAATCCCAAAATCTCTCTCTTATGATTCTTCAAGAGAGTTTTTGTGGTTTACAAGGTGGCTATTGGAATTAAATTTTCACAAATACCCTGCTGCTCAATTTAATGACTCCAATTCGTTAAATAGAAAACGGGTCATTAATTAAGGGGGAGCGTATTTGCTCAAAATTTCTGCACCTTTAAAAACTTTGTGCACCAGCAGCAGTGAAAAAGTGTCTAAAATCAGTACATGTTAAAATTTTACCACATTTTCTCCCATTTTCTTCTAAAATCATTTAAATCAATTAGGATCACAAAATCTCAAAAGATTTGAAATTTTTTGATCGGGGGAGAGAATGTGATTTAAAAATGAAATCATATTTAAAATGTGATGTTTTTGGACTCAAAGGTACGCTCTCCCGTATGTGCTAAAATTTTTGAAGTCTTTGAATTTTAATCAAAGCACATATTGAGGGGGAGCAAGTGAGCAAGTGGCTAAGAGTCTTTCGCGTGTTTTTACAATAACAAGTAGAAACCGTGAATTGATTTTGACTCAGATCTGACTCATGAATTGACGAAACATAAACATTAGAATTCGAAAGGATTTATCCAAGTAGAATGTACCGTTTCGAGAAGATCTTCTTAGATGTATACTTTGACGGGGCTAACTTCCTTTTTAAGGAATGTTAACAACTTCAAGTTAGTTATTAGGGCTAGTTATCACCTAAAAGCTGATAATGGATCCCTTTAACTAAGCAACGTAAACGTGTCCCTAGGGTATATGTCTATTAAGAGTGAATCAATTCAAAAGTGCAACTCACCCCGACATGTGCAAATTTATATCTAAAACCTATGAGCACATGTTAAGGGGGAGCATTTGAAAAGTTATAAAACTCTCAAAGTGTTAACAAAATGTGTTTCTTAATCATAAACACTTTGAGAGAATTTTCAATGATTTGGTTATATGGCGATTGTGGAAAGATACCAAACGACCGACCACTTTACTTTAAAGCATGGAGTTATAAGGATGGTAAGGTTAGGTATATGTTCCCATGATCCACCAGAACCGGAGGGATCTTCCCCGGGACAATCCAATAGATAGATTAGAAGTCCTTAGGAATGATTGAAAAAAGGAGAAAAGTGAGAAAGGGAAGAGTGCCGACTGAGATTGAGCTAGGACTGAAACAAACCCAACAAGGTTCTAGTAATGAAGTCTCGGTAAGCACTGAAGGGGTTGAAGAATTAAAAAGAAATGAAATGAGAAAGGGTGAAAAGAAATAGCCCTCCAATTTTTCAACCTTAGGGCAGAAACCGGGTTCAATTCATATGCTACTGATTGTTACTTAGGTAACATCGGTATTGAAGACAATACGTCATGGACCCAGTGACGCACTGCACTAAACCTTCCAGCCACTCAAGTTCTCTTAAAAGAGCTTGTTTCATTCTCACGGGGAACCGGTGTAATCTATCAACTCATCTCTTAGAGATGGTTGATATTGAAACAGGAGACCCCTCCCTAGTCTCCGCATAGGATAACCAAATTGCACTTATTGAGTCTAGAGCCAAGAGATGCATCAAAAGATCTCATAGGAACACTTGATACCTCTACACTAGTTGTTCAACATTAAGGACACCAGCTGTAATATTTTGAGTCCTACGCAGATCTTAGCAATCTGCCAAGAACACTTATGAGGGAATATACATATGTATTTCCCAATGATTGAGTGGAAACTCCTGCCAGGGTCAACATCACACAGCCCTGACAGTAGGTCACTTCGGTAATCTCTCGTGGATTACGCTTAGTTTTCGCGGTGGTGTTTCAAAAGGTATATAGTCGTGGGGTGATCTCCAGCGACTCACCTAATCGTTGGTGTACTTCGGTATGTCAGTGAAAGCCATTTCGGGGGCATCCGATTAGGAACGGCCTTGGTAAGGATTAGAGAAAGTCTTCACACTATGCTGTTGACGATCTCGAAGTCCGAACTTGTAAGTGCTAGTATGTTTATTACTAACCAATTTTTATGCAGCTCAACATACCAAACTTATCATTTTCACCACCATCACTCTATTTCCACATGCTCATACCAACCACTAAAAGGAGCTTTCAGACCAATTCAACCATGGAGATTCACTCAGCAAAGTGGTTATGAGCATGTTGGAAAGGCGTATTCCCACCAGAGACAAAGAAGTTGGCGGTTGTTGCTGATTGCAGAAAAGATGCCTATTCATCACCTCATGCGTACACTTCAACATCAAATCTAAAGAAATCATGGAATGGAATGGGCTTCAACTATGCTTCCACAACTCTGATGCAGAATATCATGATCCAGAAAAGTGTGAGCATGACAACACAAAGACAATCACAACATCACAAAGAGAAACTTCCACTCGAAGATGACTTGAAGCTACGTATTTGGATGATGAACACGAAGCATTACCAAAATATCATCCTACACATCAAGCAAGTCATCTAGAGTTCAATGCTGAAAGCACAAAGTTCTTTTCGATGAAGAATCAACAACTGCGAGCTACAAAGATACCTACAAAGATCTCAATGTTAGAATTCAAGACTTAATTTCTGGGGTGACCTCCCTTAGGGGCATATTGTTAGGAATATGTTTTTCCTATAGAAGATTCGGTCACCCCAAGTACTTTAAAGCATTGTATAGCTCGTAGTATTTATCATATTAGTTAATACGTAGTGTTAGTATTTGTTAGTATTTGTGGAGTCGGTTCGGGTCTTTACCCACTGTCAGCTTTATCCACAGCCTCGTAGAGGCAAATAGTATGTTGTAAGTATAAATACCCTCTCCCACCAAGGGAGAGGGTTGGACCTTCTCATTCTCTTAATCTATTTTCTTTTTTTGTTTTCTCTCAAGGTTGCCAACTTCTCTTCTACTTTCTCTCTCTAACCTCTCTCTAAATCTCTTCTAGTTTCTTTTGTGTTCGAACCATAATCACTAGTCCATACGTGTTCTATGTTACTTAGTAGCCTACAACTCACCATGATGTTGGCTGTTTCATCAAAGAGTTGGCTAGTCTAAAGGGTACAGCTTTGGTAAAGACACATCAAATCTGTTGATAGCTGTAATGGTTTGCTCAAAACCATAGGGTACTCAACTCACCCATGCTTAATTGCTGAGAGTTGCAATGGTCATCAATTCACCAGGGATCTTATCCTCTGGAAATCCAAAGAATTGACTAGCCCACTTGTATATGGCTTATGGTAAAGGCAGTGGCAAACCATATTTGGTAATCAATTCACCAAGGTGATTTAATCAACCAAAGAATTGGCTAGTCCTGAGCAAACGGCTACAGGTAAAGACATGTCAAATCCGTTTATGGCTGTGATGATTTGCCAACAATCATTAGGGTTTTTCAACATACCAATGATTCATGTTCTAAGTGTTGGACTGGTTCCTAGTTAACCAGGGTGATGCCATGATTCCACCAAAGGACTAGCTCGCCCAAGAGTGAATAGCTACTTGGTAAAGGCTTATCAAATCTATTCATGTTGCTGCTGATTCTGTTGCTGCTCAGAGATAGGAGTTGCTGTGGAATCTTGTTCTTTATTGTTGATTACTCGTTGCTACTGACATCGAGTTGGTTGCTGCTGGTAGTTCATTTTGCTGCATATGTTCATCTTTCAATCCTCTTATTTTGGTTATTAGGCGATCTATTAAGAATCTTGAACTTAACACTGTCAAATTCAAGATTAGGGGAGGATTGTTGAGAATTCTAGAAGTTACTGCTGAAGAATGCTACTGACAGGTTCCTGCAAATAGTTATAGTGGTTCCTGCTGATGGAAGTGTTCCTGAGGATAAAGTGTTCCTGCGGATATAGTGTATCCGTAGCTTTAGAATAGATAGAGTTTAGTTATTTTAAGACAAGATATGTAGGATATCTGTCATAGTTTTTACATTATTCGTTTCTTGTAAGAGGGTTGAGGGTTTCTTGTAGTATAAAAGGAACCCTTGGCTAATGCATTATGTACGTGTTGAGAAAACAATACTAGTGCTTAATAAACGATCCATAGAGGATCAAAGTATTCTTAGTATTTTGTGTTGCTCTTGTATTTGAAATTCCGCTATAGAATACAAGTTGCAGAGATTCTATATTAGTGTGTTTGTGATTACATAGACATTACTAACGACCCACAGGCTCTAAGATCTGTCAAGGTCTTAAGTTTCAACAAAGGGTCTTCAAAACACGAATCGTCGAACGAGAATCAACAATTCAATTCAAACCTTCCCCCGCAGCGGCGCCAAAAATTGATTGAAAGAATTATAGTGTCCAAGGTAATACGAAGGAAATACGTATTCCCGAGTCGTTCCAAGTGAAGGTGTGAATGGAATTGTGATATCGTTGTGTGATTCGTGTCGTAAATAGTGATAAAAAGAGATATTTGAGTAATTATGCTACGAATAATGATATTGCAACTAAAAACAAGTATAAAGCTAATGGAACAAGTAATTAATGCACACGAAGCTTAAAACATAAAATAAATCTAAAAATGCGCGTTACAATTAAAAACTACGTAAGTAAACGAGATAAAAAGTGAAATTTAAGCTAAACTAATCCTACGGGCATGAAAACAATTTTCATACGTTCTAAATGATAAAAGAAAATTTTGGGAAAAAGAAAAATACTTTTTTTACTTTTTATTTAATTATTATGAATTAAAAACTATTAATCTAATTTAAATGCTTTAAAAATAGGAATACTTTTTGGAAAATTATGAAAAATTGGCAGAAATTACTTTTAACTATTTGAAACCAAGAGAAAAAATTCTGCTAGATAAGCTGTAATAAGCTAGAGCAGTTTTTGGCTTATAAAGAGAATAAAAGAAAAATTGGTATAAAAGGAATTAAAGACCACACACCCTTGAGAAAAGTCCCAGGGGCAAAACTGGTTAAGGTGTTGTGGTGTGAGGTGTTGATGTTCAGGAGACCAAGGTTCGAAACCAATTTCCAACCTTTTTGCACTTTTTATTTATTTATTTATTTATTTATTTATTTTTTGTTTTTTTCTGAAAGTATTATAAAAACTGAACACAAGAGATTTTATTGAAACAAAAACTTACGAAATTCAATCATAAGCTCAGAAAAGCTCACTCAAGCTTACGAATAGCAACAATTAATTAAAAGGCTAATAAGTAGAAAGTTGCAACTAAAGATTACAAGCTAAAGGGCCAAAAGCTAACCTAAGATGCAATTGAGATCAAGCTAACCGAGGAATTCCTAAACAAGCTTAAGAAACCAATCTGACAAGCTATTATAAGCTGAGAATCTAAGACAAACAATTGGCAAAAACTGAAATGAGCTTAAAAGGAAAATGGCAACTAAAAAAAGCTAACTTAAAGGGATCTATAAGCTAATCCTGATAGTGCAACAAGATAAAGCTAAACAAATACTATCCTAAACAAGCTATAATGATCAAATTCCAACAATTAATCCAACTAAAAACACTAAAAAGCTCAAGAATGCAAATGGCTAAAAACTAACTGAGGAAAACAGCCAAACAGGCCTAAACAGCTACTTTTAAAAGCTATCTAGAAGCTCCAAAATAAAATCCAAGCTCAGAAACTTAAAACCTGTACTACAAGCTACCTACAAATCAGAATTCAGACAATAAGCATGAAAGGATAAGCAGAAAAGTAGCAATGAATATGTAGAAGGCATAATGGGCTGCTGGTGCAAAACAGGCTGAAAGGGCAACTTTAAGAGCAAATTAAGCTAAGTACAAAAGCTCAAGAGTACAAACTAAGCTCAGATCTAATAAGCCGGTACAACTAGCTTTTACCAAAAAGCCAAAAATCACATCATAAGCTCAAATTACATGCTAGATATGAGCCTGTGAATATGGACTGATAGGACATGTTGTCTTGGTGCAGGGTACACAAATAAGCAGTTGGCACTTTTTGAGATTCATTTTGAACAAGCTAATGAGATTCAAAATGTGAAATTCTTTTTGTTTCTGATGCAAAAGCAACCAATCTCTAGAGAAAACCAAATTTTATGTATTTCCAGTTAGGAATAAGCTCTAAATTTAATCTTATGTGAAGGCTTTTTAAAACTGTGAATGAAATTTAATGCAACAAAGAGAATTGTCTAAATGACCATGTTGCTAAAACTAATTATGCATAACTCCTACTAATGCAAAATTGAACTAGTATGATCCTATTTTAACAATTAAAATGGTCTAAAAGCTAATAATCCTATATGACCTTGTATAAGCTGATTAAAATCTAAACATTCAAGTTAATTATGCAAATCCTACAAGATCACTCAAAACAAATGAAAATTACTCTAAAACTACTAATATAAGCATTTTACAGCTAAATCAAATAAAAAATGTTTCCTAAACCAAGTTTGACTATCAAAAGTCAACTGTGCCAAACACTCTATTACCAACTGTTTTTAGATTTTTTTCTATGCAAATGATTAATTTAAACTATGATACTGAATGACAATGTAAATATAAGCTATATTACTTATGTAAGAACTAAATTTGAACAGAAAATAAGCAGATTAATAGGCTACAACTTAATGTACTATATGAGACAATGAAATAGGAAAATTAGCAAAATAGAGAAATAGAAAATGAAAACAGGTAAACAAGCAACTATTAATCTCAATCAAATGTAATAAGCATAAAAAGCACAGAAGAGCACTGAATAAGCAGTATACTATAAATAGAGATTTTAGTAAAAACTTACAATTAAGGCCAAGCTTATTAAAGGATGAATATAGGATGGAGACTGAAAGAGTTTATGAAATAGGACTAAAAGAGCCTAGGGGTCTTCACAATCAACTCTGGATAAGCAAGTGCCTATTTCACCATATGTTGACTTTCAGTTGACTATTTGGACTTTTTGCAATTAAAATAGATTTAAACAGGATTAAGCTCACAAAAGCTGCGTGAATTTATATGAGACTGAAATAAAAGCTTACATGATATTACCAACTGATAAGTAAAGGCTGAATTTTAATTTTGAACACAAAATTTAAAGAGTAAATGCAAATTTTATTAATAAAAAGGTTGAGTTACAATCTAAAGCAGGAATGTAAAGGATTACAACTGATGAGGCGAAAAGTGTACCGCTTTTCGGGGGTCATTTAAGCCCTAAATCATATTTATTTGATCAAATATCACCCTAAATCGTTCCTTTTAGCATTTTAGGTACTTTGGAGAGAAATTCTGAAAAAGGAAGCATTTTGGACGTTTTTGGAGCATAAAAGTGAAGAATTCGACAAAGTGTCAAAATCTGCTGGAACAGTACTCCAGACGGCGTCAAGACAACTCCTGACGGCGTCAAGCCTTGATAAGCCAGAACAGATTAAAGAGGGACGGCGTCATGAAGGCCATCAAGAAACCCTAACCACGGCGAGGTGACGGCGTCAAGTCCATAACGTGACGCCGTCAGATCTGTTTTTCTATATATATTCGCATAATTTTTAGTCATTCGTGTGGAACTTTTTAGAGAGAAACCCTAGACGATTTTTGCTGCCTTTTTTAAGGGTTTTAAACCCTTGGTTCTCTCATGTTACATTGAAGATAAGTAATCAATTAATCATTCAATATGTCTATGTGTTGTTTGATTCTATCTTGTTCTTGTCTTTTGTTTAACATGTTAGGCTAGATTTTCTTTGTGTTTGCTTAGATCTAATGAAACCTAACTATTGATTATTGATTGAATGGTGTGTTATTAATTGTATTGGATGGGTGATTATCGATGTTAGGCTTAAGAAAACTGGCAGACTTCCGGTTGGTAACATGCTTGAACGTCTTAAGAAACATGAACTAAGGTGTACTAAGGTTATTTTGATTGTATTTAATGCATGAGTGAATTCTAGTGATCTCATGTTAGGAGCTTCTTAGCCGGCTCGACATAGGAGTGAAGTAGGATCTCATAGAGTTAGGGGAAGTCCGTACACACCCCTACGAATGGTATTAAGGAATACAATCCGTCATCCACGCAATTAATACACACTAATCAATTGGTAAAAGATAGTTAGGGAGTAAGGAAATCTAAATAAACACACTTCTCTCCATTATAGTTTTCACAACCATTTACTTTCTTGTTATTTTATTTTATTTGCATTCTTAGTAATTTAGGTTAGTTGACTAGCAACTAATTCCGCCCACTCTTCCAAAACCCGAGATTTTTACTTGCTTTCCTAAAAATATAAAATACAAAAAGAATCTTCCCTCACCCCTAGACCTATTAGAGTAGCTTTTCAATCCTAACGACACTATTCCCTGAGAGAACGATCAATCCCCTGGTACTTGCCACTACACTATACTACATCGGTCAGGTACACTGCCTGGTGGGGATTGCAAGCTTCTCAAGATCCCTTGAGAGGTAAAACCCTAGTGCGTGGTCGCAATCCCACGCATCAAAGTTTTTGGCGCCGCTGCCGGGGAATAGTTATTGTTTAGGTTGAATTTCTTATTTTATTAGGTCTACTCACTAGATTCCTTTCTAGTGAGATTTTTATTTTATTTTTCTAGGTTTTCTTTAGTCTATCTTATTTCTTTGTGCCTTTGTTCGTAATACTTCTTCATGAGTAATATTGATCGTTTGATCCCTGTTATTCGTGTTTTCCGCCGTAGGAATTTTCAATTACCCAACCTGCCCCCTATTGTCGAAAACGAAAACCCACCAAACCTATCACCAGATCATCACTTTGACAACCATTCTGATATGGATGAATCTGACCATGACACCGACCATGAAAATGGCCCTTTTTACTATTCGTCAGATTCCGATGAGGACCTAGGGAACGGGGAAGTAGTAGATGACCCTGAAGGAGAGGAAAGAGCTAACCCTCTAAATTATGTTGACCCTAGAACAAAGATTGAGAAAGATAGTTTGTTTAACATGCAATTCCCTTGCAAAATTGGATTTAGAAGCTTTGACGCCTACCTTAACTCATCTTTGCCAATGAACATAATTTCGCGTGCTGAATACAATAAAATCATGGTAAATGAGTTAGAGTATCAAGGAGATAATATTGTTGCTAGGGCTAAGACTTTGCATGTGTTTGTGGGGAGCTTTACCTATCAAACGGACTTTATGGTTATGGAAGATCTAAGAGAGTTTATTGATAGTAACCTCACCCAAGTTGTGTGTGGGAAGCCCTTCAAAAGATTAACCAACTTGGATGAAAAACTAATGGAAGGGTTAATTACATTCTCAGATGGGGATGAGGATTTTGAATATCAAATGCCCCGTGCACACCCTAGATATAAAAACTTTTCTATTGAGAAATGTAATAGGTTTCCCCCTTATGGTATATTGAGTGAGAACGATATTAAAAAAGGACTTAAGTACCCCCATGAAAAGAATAAGAGGTACTATCGTGGATGTTTAGAGCTCAATGATGATTATAAGAAGGATGAGGCGACAATTAGGTGGCTCACACTCGGGTACGTGAGCATTAGTGACACTAGATGAGCCCGTGACTTTGAGTCTAGCTACAAGACTCGTTAATAAAGAAAAGCGCTTCTTGGGAGGCAACCCAAGCTTTATTTGTTTTGTGTGCTTATTTATTTGGTTGTTTGTTTGTTTTTATTTTCGTATGTATGTTTTATTTTTATTGTTATTGATTCATGCTTCAAACTGAATTGTGAAAATGCTTTATTTTGTTTTTAACTTTGTCTTAACTACATATAAAGGTATTTTGCAAAAGATAAGTGTAAGGGAAATCTAAATCGGTTTATAAGAACAAATGAACAGGAATCATAACAATATTAAATTGACATACATATTAGTAATTGTTTGAGTCAAATGCTTGTATCGAGTCATAATGATATTTTGCAGGATTTCCAGGAAGTAAGGATTAAGTTTTTCCAGAAATTTTTCGGAAACTTAACATGAGAAATCTGTCAGATCACTTCTGACGGCGTCAAGCTCCAGGCTGACGCCGTCAAGTTCAGTTTTCTGGAATTTTTTGAAAGTTTTGTTTTTCTTCCGGAATCATAAAATGCTTTATAAAATTTCTAACTTATAAACTCCAGGAATCTGCAAAATATTAATTCCACAAGCATTATATCCTTATACAGATTTATCCCGCCGATGTTATGCAGGTTTTCGTGTTTGTTTTCTCAGGTTTAACAGGTTATTTTGGACAAGAAAATGATTTATATTTTGGAAGAGAAGCTTTGAGTGTTCATTTTCTTGGAAGAAGATCTAACCATGTTACCCCTTTATCTACCGAGCGAATCAGGGGAGTATTTGATTTCATTCTTTTACCTTAGTTACTTTTACATCTTATTATTTGAACATTGGGGACAATGTTCATCTTAAGTGTAAGGGGGGGAAATTACGATACCTTAGAGAATGTAATTACGCTTGATTTTTTGTTTGTTTAATGGTAGATGTGTAATAAAACTGAGATAAATACCTGTTAGGGCAATTTTAGTGCCAAATTTAAAATTTTTTACAACATTTAGGAGTGAAACTTTGGTCTTAATGAGCGTCTCATGTATAGGAGTTATATGACTAGCACAAAAAACCGTGCCACTAAAAAAATTTTCCACCCCAAATATGTGAGGTTCGCCCCTAGAATTGGTAGGAAAAGCATTCATCTTTAATGCTATGATGTGTGTACCGGTAGCACTTAGATTCTAGAACTTGCGATAGGACCATCCCGAATCCACAAGTGAGACTACATTCCTGTAGTTAGATTTACTACATGATAAGAGGCATTAGGATTAACCCATTGTTTTACACCTGTGTTTTTGTTATAATTACATTGATATCATTGGTCAAGTAATTCTCCCACACCCTTAGCGTTGTACTCATTTTTAGTACACGATACCCCTAGTACAGCCCTCCGAGCCTATCTTTTCGTTTCTAACTTTAAGCATTATACTTAAAGGAAGAATTTGTTACACCCCACTTAAATGTACACCCAAATTGCCTTAGCCTACCTTGTATGCACTCACCTTTAGTGCATTATTGTGACAACATTTGTTTAAACCCTTAGTTAATTATCTAATTGATTACATGGTTGCTAATTCGAGTCATATCCTTGTACATATTGTTTTGGGACGATTGGGACTCATGGGTAAAGTACTAGTGTAATGGAGTAATGGGGAAAAACAACATTATTACCCCCATATGTGCTAAATATTTTAAAAGTACTCCAAGTGTTTCGATTATCTTAATTCGAGTCATTAGTTTAGTTATTTGTAAAGTATGTAAAAGTTCAAGTGTAAGGGGAGAACCTAGGC
>LBNU01018047.1:61765-75371 GCA_014162995.1 Artemisia annua | reverse complement strand
TGTATACAAGCTTGAAGGTTTCCTTGGATAAAAAAAGAGAAGATTTCTTAAAAGAATTTGTAAGTGTCAAATTATGTGCTTAGAGCTCATTTACGAAAAATATGTTTTTAAAAGGAGTGTTTGGAATAACTATTAATTTAGTGGAAAAATCATCTCCGTAAATGTTAAGATAAGTCACATTTGTAGAAATGTTGTTGAATATGTGTTTTATGTGTTTACTATCAAATCTAGTAAGTCCTACATGTTTTCTTTATGTCAAAATATGAGTTTTAGTGAATCTGTCATCAGACCCCGCGGAACCCTTCTCCTCAATGGGCGGAACCCTCAAAAAGGTTCCTTGAAATCCGTCAATTCAATACACAATTTTTGTCCAACTTCAAAAATTCTTAACTAATTAACCGTAAGTCCGTAGGAGTCCCGCCACCTATCAATTTGAAGGGAATTGTGTCTACTTTCTTTTAAAAATGATGTTATGGCCTAAATCTAATCTGAAGTCAAAAGATTAAACCAAATACTATAGTGTGTCCAAAATATTAAGTTTCGTTTTGACGTCGAAACTCAAATTTTTAAGTTAGGCAATTTAAGCTAGGATCCTTTGAACATTGATATAATTTCTTTTGAAACTAAAGAATTTGTTGATATTTGTATATATAAAGGAAACTAATCAAGCTTGGCATACATCGTCATATTTAAACGCAAAGTGACGAAAAATATATTTCTTTTTATGATATGCTAAATGACTACTTGTTTTAGGTGTATGCGTATATGTTGTTTGCTTATTGAAAGTTGTGATTGCATTTTTTTATTTGTGATACATGAGTGTCAATCTTGTCATGATATTCATTTGCTTGTTTGTCGATTTCATGTTTATACACAATAGGATATTTGCTAGATTTTGTGTACTAAGTTGAAAATTTGTGTTGTATTGCTTATCGATTTAGATATTCTTCTTTGCATATGTTATGTGATTATTTTGCATAATTCACTTAGGAATGAGAATTAAGTAATACTAATTAAGTATCTTGAAATATGATCAAGCGTCTAAATGAGTCACTACATTTTTAAATATTTAGTATTCTTGTAAAATGGTGTTTGGTATATACGCTTCTAGAATGATGTTTAATGAATGTGTCAGGCTATAAGATAGAAACTCATCTTTGATTGATCATGTAAACTAACAGTATCATGTTTGGATGATAACTCTTTGTTGTTATCAATTTTCCATGTTTGGCTTAATTTCCATTTATGGTAAGCTCATAATCCTCGGCTTGATCTATATGCTAACATGTGTTAGAATATGTGTTTTTGGTTTTAATCTATCACATCTAATTAGGTGCATATGTTCCAAGTATAATTAGGATATTTGAATGGGTTTCGGGAGTCGATAAACGTCCATTGTTAAGGAGTGTTTGGCACAACTTGAAATTTGAACAATTTGGTAGTTAAACAATGTGTTTCATGGATATATGTATAACACCCCCAACTCAAATACGGCAGCTATCATGCTGGGGGTATTACGCAAATAGAAACCAAGCACATTTATAGCTAACGACCACAACACGGGACGTTTATAAATGTTGCAAAACATATCATTCGAATTACAAGTCATTTAGATTACGAGGACTCTTAAGTCAAAGTAGCAGCGGAAAAAGTAAATAGAGTTTGCAGCGGAAAATAAACAAAGTTTAGCAGCGGAAGTAACAAAAGACACAAAAAGGTTTTACGAATGACATGCAAATAAAGATAGAAAAATAGTAAAGCTGCCTTGACAGAAATGCCTCTTCAGCCTTAGCCACTCCACCAAGCCCAAAACATCATACTCCAAAGCTAATTATTAATATCATTAGTACCTGAGATACATGCTTAAAAGTCAACACAAAGGTTGAGTGAATCCATAGGTTTAAAGGAAAGTAATTGATCACAATATTCCAAGTTTAATAGAAAGGGGCTACGTTGTTATACGCCCGAAAATACCACTGCACTAAGCTCATGACACCAAGCGTTAACCAAACCAACACCAGTAACACTGTACTGAAAATAAGTCGACAATAACCGCGGAATTTCATATATACAAATGCCCCCTACGCTAGGTACTGCCAAATACCTAGCCAACCTCAAATATAGTACACCACAATTTGCCTATCCAGCAAAAGGAGTGGGAGGGTCAATTCCTATAGGCCTATATACTATATTCGCGCTCACTCGCAAGTGATTAATGGCTCATGATCTGAGGGACTTAATAGTGGCAAAAATCGTACTTAGTGCTTATCCAACAAAATGGCTACTGCATCACTCACAGCACCAGCATATATAAGTTTCCAGCTCAATAAACAGTTTTCAAACAATTGTGATCATAGTAAAAACAGAGCATGTATCTCACCCCAAGTAGTTTGCAAAGCAATTAAAATAGATAAAAGTGGGGCTATGGACTCACCTGAGTACGCAGCAATGCAAGATATCACAACTAGTCTCAACTAGTAAATCATAAGGCCTCAAGAATAGTGTAGGCACAACGGCATCAAGAAAGTACAAGCACAAGTCACCAAGCACAATCATCATCAAAATATAAGCACAACGGTATTGGATCGGCACAACCTAACGAGTAATATTTATTAGAAATAATACTCAAGTAATATATATAAAGTAACGTTCCTCGAACACTTGTGTTAATATAAAAGAGTTTAGTTTCCAATGGCGATAAAAGAAATAAAATTTGAAATCTCGTGTGGATCTTTAGGAAAATACAATTTCGAGAATAAGACGAAGAAAGGCGGCGAAACGAAATCAAACACATAGAAAGAAATGACAAAGGAGAGTAAAACGCTCTCGTGGAGAAGTCGTAAAATGTACGACCAAAGAATAACTCACTCTAAAACAAATAGAAGCTATAATGAAATAATAAACGAGAAGAGAAAAGAATAAAAGAATAGAAGGAATAAGATAAAACAAACGAAAGAAAAACTATGATAGATAGTTTCGGCGTTTACCCATTTTTCCCAAAATAGATGATAAAATGTCAAATCGTATAAGCTTTGAAAATGTTTTTAGAATATCGGTAAAAGATTAAGTTTATAAAAGATTTAATAAAATTTTGGCATGACCTGCCCGTTTATAGAACATTTTCCGAGTCAACGACTCTTATGTTAAATACTTATTAACGTCAAATAACCTATTTATTACTAATCGTCACAATTCAATATATATTTGGACACATTATTCCCGTATATATTAGTTGTTTAGTTTATCGACCATTTCGTAGTTTTTGTACCAAAGGGTCCATAATGTCCAAATAACTAATACCGTAAATCCAATATGTCCAAATCTTGTCCATCACAATATAACATCACAATAATAATAATACGGAACAAGTCCGATATCAACACGCTTACCTATATCAACTTGTTTTAGCTTTCATATTTATTAGTCACGTTTATATTATTGTTAAGTTATCCGATCCCAAAATATTGCCGAAACCGCTATCAAACCCGAGACTAGACAAACAATAACAAAAACATAATAAGCTATGCCGTGACTTGAGTCACGGCTCGAACCCAAGTGAGCCTCGAGCTCTTGGCTCAAACCAAATCCGAACAAACACAACACAACACAACAACATTCAACCAAAACCTCCAAATCCGAGTCCTAAGCCCTCGGCCTAACCACAATCGAATCCAAACACAACCTCAAATCTATCTATCCAAAACCTAGCCACAAAATCAACAACAACAATACCAATAATCTCACCCACACCACCACACGAGTCTCGGTGGTGGGGTGTGGTAACTGCCGAGAACCAACAAGCCCCAAACGGACCCAAAATCATAAACCAATACACATCAGAGTTCAAATAACAAAAAGAACAACACCAAAAGAATCACCGAGTCGCTGAGTCAACTCAGTGAGTTGACCGAGTCATCGAGTTGCAGCAAGAAAAGATAGATCCACACGGTTTAAGGTTAAAAACATTTATAAAAGTGATTTTAGCAAGAGATTTAACAACAAAAATGATTTATAAAAGATTTATAAAACAAGGGTTTTGTAAAACATCACGTTATAATAAAAAGGATGGCGCGTGGGTGGTCCTTACCGTGAGAATAATGATGGTAAGGTGGTGGTGAAGCTTTGGTGGTGGTGGTGGTCGACTGTGGTGGCGCGTGAGTGGTGCTACAGTGGGAGTTAGAAGCTCACGTGCTCCAGAAATATGGTAAACTAACCGATCTATTGATTCGGCTAATACAGTGCTTCGCCGGAAAATATTCTGGCATGGTGTTCGGCCGGAATCTGCTAGTGTTGGCGGGAGGGATGAAGAATCCGGCGAGCTAGAGAGAGAAAGAGATATAGATGTGTGTATGTGTGTGTTTTATTTTAGTGTAAAATGAAATAAATAAATAAAATAAGGGTTTATATACAAATAAGTCCAGGGTAGGTTTGGTATTATAGGAAGTGTAGGGTAGGAGTTGTAAAATAACTCAAGGGACCGAATCTGCCAATGTTCCAAACTTCTCGTGTAAACGGTTCAGGGCTCAAACGACATAGCAAACGGACTCAAAAAATTATGAAACTTGCGCCATTGTTCACGAAATCATTTTTCCAATAAAATCAAGTATAAACTCCAAAGTTTTTCTCAAACTCAATATAATTCAATTAATTTAGCAAATGCAATATGATTCGAGTTTTCTAGGTTGTGCCGACTCGATAAAGGAATAAAGCTCACATTAAATAGGGTAGTTCATGGTTTTTCAAACCCAAACAAGTTCAAAGAAGCTCAAAAGTCAAGGAAGATCAAAGATGAATGTTTTGGCTCGTGAAATAAATTTAGGAAAATTTCCGGATGTTACAATATGTACTTCTAGGATCTTTTGTTATCTTTGGACAATGTCTTGTACTAATGGATATGCAGGTAGAAAACATTTGGGATGTTGTCAAATTTTCAAGTTTATGAAAATTTCACTAAGTATAGTGAAATTCGCTAGCCCCCGATCAAAGTATATCGGTAAGAATGTTTCTATATTCATTTTTATCATTTCCCAATCAGATATAGTACTAAGTTTATGTTTTAGGAGGTTTTAGAAAATTCGAAAATCGTTACATCCTCGAAAAACCTGGTCTGTCCAGATTTTTGGCCTGGCAGATCTGGCGGAACCAAATTAAGGGTTCCGCCAGTGCAATTTCTGGGTACTCCCAGTTTTCGCCCAGCGGACCAGGCGGAACAAAATCAGGGTTCCGCCCGTTTAGTCTTTTGGTTCCGCTAGTCCTGCAGCTTCCTTTTTAAATTTTCATTTAAATCCCTCACTCAAGATCACTCACTTTCATCACTTGGATTCTTCTCACTGATGCTCACTCATATTAGGATTAGGACATCTCACTTGCACCTATAAGAAAATCATCTATAGTAATACTTTCAAAATTTCACAAGAATGATCCAAGATACCTTTCTCCATAAAGGAAGGAATCCGGAAACTTGCTCCTTGCAATTCTCGAACCACTGAGTATTTGTGATCACCACACACACTCACTACATTCTTCCATCCTTAACTCATCCTTCATCCATTAGCTTCACTTATTTGGTGACTTGACAACTTCCTAACAAATCCGGACTCGTTATTTGCAAAGATTACATACAATATCAAAATCACAAGTCCAACTTATGACTATAGATATTGTCTTGTATCTACATATGTTACCTCACTTGGTTAACATAAAAATAATGTGTCATCCTTCAAGAGGATAAGGATTTACATCGAGTCATAACTCACTCTTAAGTTATAGATGTATTATCGAGTCTTGCTATCCTTTTATGCTATCCAAGCTCAACTAAGTAGGATTGACAACTTAAGTATTTCGTTCGAAATATTCAAGTAAATTTGACTTACTACCGTAGTCATAAAAAGTCATATCCAAAAAATCAACACCCAAGTATTTTAATAATATTTGTTAAAACACTCATCACGACTAGAACACTTATCGTAATACTCTCCCAATCAATAGGAATAAAAACAAATGTCAATTTTTCATCCTTAAACATTTAGCACTTAAGTTCACTTGTTCTTTCACCATCATCTCATCACATTCACCTTGTGATATATCTTAGCCCATAAGCTTCACAAACATGACCAAAACTTCAAGCACTTCACCCGCTAGTTGTACCAACCAATGGATCACAACAAATTAGGATTCATCCTTCTTTGCTTTCAACATCTATGAAACTTAAGTACTTCCATAGCACAACAAACATCTACATCACCACATCCTTCTTTAGACACACTAGAAGACCTACCACCTAGATAAACCAATCGACCATCCTTATCTTCATTTGAATCAATTGAGTGCATTGCTCAAAAAGCCCTTTGTCTAAACACTCGTTAAACAAACTCAACCATACTTTACCACCAATTGGATTAGAACCTTCACCATCAAATGAGCATGAAGCGCACATTCAATTACACTAGGTTTAAGTAGTACCACTTTCAAAAGTTATCAAAGTATTAGTAATACTTTTAACTTCTGCATATGTTTCATTAAACTTCAAATCAACATTTTAACAACATATGTTAAATACAATCTCAAAGCCAACCTCATACACCCTGAGCAACAATGACTCTTGAGGAGTATACATAAGAAACTTGAGTGAATTCCTCTTGTCATCATCTTGTGAATATA
The DNA here is from genome assembly GCA_014162995.1 of Artemisia annua. Classification (NCBI taxonomy): domain Eukaryota; kingdom Viridiplantae; phylum Streptophyta; class Magnoliopsida; order Asterales; family Asteraceae; genus Artemisia; species Artemisia annua. Next base: position 68,711 of record LBNU01018047.1, on the reverse strand, counting down.
ATCTTGAGACCAAGTATATTTAGGATAGAACTATCTGATTCAAACACTTTGGCTTCATATCTTCATTTAGGAAAACATGATGTTTTGGAAGACATTATGCCTAAGAAATCATGCGTTAAGTTTTTCATCCTGTTAAAAGGATATTGTATATCCTATGCATCATTCTCTCCTTGAAACATGAACGGTTGTGTTACATGAGGTTTCATTACACCTCATCGGGTTAATGATCTTAAATCAACATCTGCAAGTTCTATGAACTAGAGCTTCCCCATCATCTTGTCATACTTGTTTTCATAAGCATGATGACTTTATTCCACGAGATAATCTTATGTATTAAAAGACACTATATGTATCTATTTCCTTTCAAGCGTACACCATAACCTAACCTTGCTCATCATCTAGTTTAAACCTTGTTGATGCGCGTGATGTGTCGTTGCAGTTTAGTAGTGTTAATGCCTACTCAAGTTTTACATTTATATTTAGCTGACTTATCAATAACACACACACTTAACGAGCAGTGTACCCGGTCAGTTTGTATATAATGGTAAGTAGAGTGTCGATCACTAAGAGTGGAACGATTTATCTAATTAACCTAATCAGTATTTTAATATCATAAGTTAGTTTTACAGCCTAATCTAACGCAAGGGGGTTCAGCCTGANACACACTTAACGAGCAGTGTACCCGGTCAGTTTGTATATAATGGTAAGTAGAGTGTCGATCACTAAGAGTGGAACGATTTATCTAATTAACCTAATCAGTATTTTAATATCATAAGTTAGTTTTACAGCCTAATCTAACGCAAGGGGGTTCAGCCTGAGAAACTGTCACAGATTGGTTGAGTTAAACAGTAAACTAAACTAATGAGCACGAATCAGCGAATAGCATACACGTACACAGATAGATAATAGAAACTATAAGAAGACATGTCCTGATAATTAAGTAGCTTTTCACTTGTTTTATTGCTAGTTTTATATGAAGTGTATGTAATTTTTCAATATAAAACAATTCTAAATCGTTTAGTTGCTTAGTTGTGACGAATATTCTATCATAAGCTTGACAAGTATACGCATCTCCCCCACTAAAGCTAAGGAGTAACAAGTCTAAAGCGGTAAAAAGGGTTTTGAGGTTTAAGGGTTAAACCTAGCTTCGTTCAAAAATCTCCTGCATAAACTTAGTAGATCGCTAGCGCGAGTGTTCGACGCTTCAACTAACGGATGGTCACTAGTGTGCTTCACGGATCGAAGGCGCGTTATTTGCATAACGGATGGTTACCAAGTCACACACTAGATCGCTAGCGCATTAATCAATTAATCTAATACCCGGATGGTCACTACCTTATTCATACATTTAACATTCTTACTTAGCCATCATCATATCCGGATGCTCGAAAGCTAACAACGAATATAACAATACGGTTGGGTAGGGATAACATTTAGGATATAAATTGGTGAAAAATAAAAAATAAACAAACAAATAAATTAAAATCCTAGGTGTGGTTAATTACTTTCCCAACCATCCCATGAATAAGACTCATATCATTGAATAACTCACGCTTTTGACTCATGTAACTCATGCTTTAGGTAGACACGAATTATACTCAATAAAATCTTAAACAAAGAATAATCCTTAGTTGGCGTTCCCATAACGGCCAACTCCCATTCAATCCATAAGTATAATACAATAACAAATAGTGGTGATATCTACCACTTAATACAAAACTTTACATAAGTTGGTTAAACAAACTTCCAGCTTCTTTTCTTTCTTTTTCTTTTCTATTTTTTTGATTTTTTTATGTGTAAAATTTCACAACTTTTTTCATTTCAATTTTTCCGGATAATTTTCCATACTTTTCATAACTTTCAGAAATAACTGTAATAGTGAAAGTAGTAAACACACGGAAAATAAACTAAAAGTATACAATATGTACTTTCACTCCAATTGCATTGTGCAATTTCCCGACCTAACCAAAGATAATGAATTACGCATGCGAATACATGTAATGTAAGGAAACACACTTTGCCTAAAGTAACTAACCACGGATTTTAATCTACAGGGTAGGCTAAGGTGTAAGGGTGTAACAAAACATTTTTAACAAAGGTGTAAGAAACGAAAGGAATGGCTCTGAGGGTTTTTCTAGGGGTATCTTACTCTAAAAGTGAGAGTAAACAATAAGGTTTATATGGGGGTTAGCTAACCAATGTAGTTAGTTAATATAACATAACATATAAAGGCTTTTTGGGTGTAATCCTAGAAATTTACCAAGTTAGACAAGTCACACCAATTATATCGATAATACTCATTATGGTGGTCTCGAATAGTATACAAGCCAAGTTCTAAAGTTTACCAGTCATCGGCACATTAAAGTTTTGCTTTTTGGAAGAAATAAGGTTATGTGTGCGGTTATGTAATTTAGACTTAAACAAAAACATGCTAATTTTTTTTTAATATTTTGATATATTAAGCATTTTTAAGCATATTTTGAAAAGTTTAGGACAAGTAAGCGTTCTAATTCTCCATCCCCCCACTTAAGTTAAACAACGTCCTCGTTGTTTGTGTCAAAGGTTAAAAACTGGAAAATAAAAGAATTAGAACGTAAAAACTTCCCTGATATTTGCTCAGAATGATCCTCCATTGCGTTTATGAGCAAAAATCAACTTTCTTGTGGATGAGAACGTTTAAGCTTCATGAATAATGTTTTCACAAAAAGTGCAGGAATCTATAATACCACCTAAGCTTTAACACACCTGAGTTAAGAAGGTTCAAACTTGCATAATACATTAGTAGTTAGAAAATAAAACCTAAAAAATCAAAAATTAAAAATCATCAGGTCAGTCGATACGCCACATCCTATGGAAGAGGATGCGCCGTATAGAGCTTCGAATTAATACGAATCAGAATAAAAGATGCGTCATTTCCTTAACCAGGGATGCGCCTCATTAAATAAACTGACAGAATGTTTTAAAGTCTAAAAAAATGCTGAAAAATAAAAAGATATGACCAGTGCAGATGATACCATTCCATGATGGAGATGCGCCGCATCTTCTGCAGGTCTGACAGACTCGACTCAAACAGAAAATAAGATAAAATTTCCGGGTTGTCTCCCAGTCAGCACTTGTCTTTATTCCAGAGTCTTCAAGTTAGACTCACGTTCAGCTCCTATTCTGTTCTTGTCACGTGCCATCCTTCTTCCTTCATTCGAAAGATGTTACCATATAGTTCTGCAACATTCTCTTCAGACCGACTTAATCTAATATATTCTCTGGTCTTTGTTGCAACATATTGTTCATATGGTCCCAAAGAGTATTTGATGACTTCAAATTTTTCAGAAATTATCATGGGTGGTTCATTATAAGGGATCCCAAGTAGTCGACATTTTCTCTTGATGAACTCTTCCTCGTCTTTATCAACAAATCTAGAATAATTCATTACGTAAATAGTCATCAAGTTCTTCAATTAATTTTCTTTGGGACTCATTGTTATCATCATCGGGATAGTAGTTTGTCAAATTAATCGATTGATAATAATCTTGGATCTCGTCCCACTTTCTTTTTAATTCCCATTGTAATCTTCGATTAAGCCTTGTGTAGTCATCAAATTCTCTATGCACCCATTCCCAGAAGTTAGTATTTGATGCTCCTTTCAGTCCCTTTAAGTATTCGTTTCTACCTTTTTCTTGTAAAGCCTCCGCCCTACGTGGGGAATCTTCAACTTTATCATACCAATCGTAGTCTTCAAAGTAAACATTGTTGCCAACTCGTCTCATTCCAATTATGCTCCCCCTATTGAATATCCCATCATTCTTATAGTCACAAGTTGGCCATTCACTACTTCCGTCATTGAAATGGAAAGGTTTACAAGTGTGATTGATATGCCCATATTCCCATGGTTTATCCCAAACCCATGGTATTTGGTCGTTCCATTCATAGTACCAGGTGTTTTTGAATTCATCATAAGTCTTGAATCCTGGTAGGTCTCCAGTGAGCACATCAGTGTCAATTTGAAGAAGGTAATTGAATTCCTTGAATTGCTTGCACAAGGGTGTCTCGTACTCAAACACATCAATGTCTATGTTGAACAGTTCCTCAATGTCTTGCTTAATAGCTGAATCATCATATGATGACTCATTGTAGTTTTCGACTTCTTCATCTTCTCCTCTCATCCAGTATACCCATAATGCATCTTTAGTGGCTCGATCCATGGTTTTGTGGTTGTGGAACTTACTGCCCAACCAATTCGAAAAATCAACATTGTTATGATCGTAGTGAAGGTCAAAGCTAGCATTATCAATCGTTTTCCTCTTGATCTCCATGAACTCATTGAATTGCTCTTTAAAACTTCGTGTTAGCCATGAGGTCACTATGTGTTTAACTTCGTCCATAGGAGCAAATTCGGGATCTCCATATTTAAGTTCAAGCCATTCTTCCAAAGAGATATCCATCAACCTTATTAACTTCTTATGAAACAGAATCTCCGATTCAGCATAAATTCTTTCATCATTCAGGTTGCTTTTGTCCAACCCCCAGTATTGCTCGGAATAAGGCATATAAGAAGGTTGCATAGGTTGTACATCATAGCTTTGGTTGCTTGATTTGGTCATTGCATTAGTTGTTCATGTATTCGATTTGAAACTTCCCATCTTTCTCCTCGATAGTTGTCCAAACTAATCCTTTTGATTCAATGATTGGCCATAAGAGGAGCAATTCATCTTCAGTGTAGCTCATTAGTAAGTCATAAGTGAATAAATCATCCTTCATGCAGCTCAAGCGTTTGAATTCCATAAATGTTGTTTCAAGAAGAGTTTCCCAGGAAAATAAATTGGCATCAATCGTTAGTATATTGAAGTTGACATCTTCATAAATCTCCGATGTGCAAATAGGTATGTTGGTTTGAGATTTGGAATTGAGCAAAGCATCGATTGTCGGCAATTTGCAAGCAATAGCATCGAAGTTATCTAGTGAATCCGAGAGTAGTAGTTCTTTCTTCAATGCTGAGCTTTCAGTAACGCATATTTCTCGGAACTCACTCAAATTAACTCCATAATTATCACATTCATCATCACTTTCGAGAATCAACAGGTTCTTGGTGCGGGACCTTTCACAATGCTCATTCACCTTGTGCTCCATAGCAAGATATTCGTTCATTGATAAATCTTCTATAGTAATACCTGTCATCATAGGTAAAATCGTCAGTAGGATTTGTTCGCTAGAAGAGAAATTGATAAATTACGAAAAGAATATTAAGAATAAAAGTTGCTGATATCTGCAGACGATGCTCCATATACTTGAACGAGGATACGCCGTATCTTATTACGTTAAAATTAAATCAAACTTTTATTTAGAAAATAGATACGCCGCTTTTGAATAAGAATGTGCCGTACCTGTTAAATATCAAAAATTAGTTATATTTATAAAAATTAAATGCGCCGCATAAGCAGAAGCTAATGCGCCGTATTTTCGTTACGTTTCAAAATACAAGATTTTTGATTCAATAGATGCGCCGTATCGATAAATCGATGCGTCGCTTCTATTTAATTAATTCGAAAACTGTTTTTAATTTAAATATTAAATACGCTGTATCTGTAAAACAGATGCGTCACATGGCGTTAGGGTTTCAAAAAATTCTTAATAAAAAAAGAATACGCCATATCTTGGGGAAAAGATACGTCGCACTCGAATTATTAAACGCATTGTATTTTTATAAAATTAAAATGCAATACGCCGCATCTGCGAAACAGATGCGCCGTATCGTTTGTATCAGCATAATACAACGACAGCAGTAAGTACAAAATCGCCAAGTTTTACCTATTACCTGTTTTTACCTGAGAATCACTGTTAGGATCATAGTTTTCAACTATTCAGTCAAGTCTCGGTCATTTCAGTCAATGTAATAGGTTGCTAGAAATATCACTATTATCTAAGTTATTTAGTTACTCGTATGGTTTAATGTTTAAGTCTAATAAGATGTCCAATGGGCCTTAAAGCCCACGACATAGTAAGATAGGGAAGAAGGGAATGTTGCCCTACTCTTCTCCTATAAATAGGACATCAACTCTTCATTGTAAAATGTTGGTTAATTTCATATCTTAAGAAAACTCTTGCTCTTTCATCTTTCATATTGTTATTAATCAACCAAGTCTAATTCTCATCTCATTCTCTTATAGATATTGTGTTACTAATATGGTGCCCTAACAAGTGGTATCAACGCTAGAAGAAGGTGTAGTTTATTTTTTTGTTATACGCCCCAAAAACACGTTTATCTCGATTAGATTCAAAAAAGTTTGCAAACTTTCTTGCTTCTTTTGTGTTTTATCAAGCATTTGCTTTGGCGCATTGGTTACCAAACTTCGTGTTAGGAACCCAAAACAAAACAACACAAAGTTTCAAAATTCTTTGCGGTTTTAGATTCGTATAAAATTTGTACTTTTATCGAAAATTTTCAAATTTTTGTTAAAACAGCTCAAGTTTGCAACTTTCATTAAGATTTCATCAGTTTTATATGCTAGTTTACAAGAATCTGGTTAAAATACGTTTAGGATTGCCTTTTTTCACAAAAGAAAAGAACTTGCGTTTTTGGCTAGTTATCGAGACACCACAAAACCCTTTTTATCGAGAAAACAAAACCCTTTTTTATCGAAATCTTTCATAATTAATACTTCAGTTTTGTGCTTACTCAGTGTTTTCTCTCTATGTAATAAGAAAGAAAACACTTCGACATATGGATAGTTTCGTTATTGTATTTAATCTCGAAACCTTTTGGTCACTCGTTATCGAGAATAACTGAGGTTACTCGAGAATCTTCACTATTTATCGAAATCAATGATTGTTTTCGAATTCTTGGAATCTATCGAAATTACTTCAGGCTACATCGAAAACATACTTGTCTCATTTGAACCAGAGATCTCGATACATGTCTCCAACTTTTCTCTGGATAATTTTATCTCTCCTT